>OY735214.1:4240000-4347500 GCA_963457665.1 Thysanoteuthis rhombus | reverse complement strand
TTTGAGATTTTTTTACGTTTTCGTCTTGCTACCTGCCAGATATTTGGAGGTACAGCTGATGACGTACGGATGGTTCCTTTGTATGTCTCCATTTTTCTTTCTCTGACATCTGGAAGATCTTTCAATACGTTGGGCCTTTCTCTTCCGTCGACATTCATGCAATTCTGCATTTGATGATTAGTATCTTTTCTTGCTTTGATGTTTCACTCTCTTCTTCAACTGATCTCTCACAAATCAAAGATAATTACATTGTGACTACTGTCCGCTTAAATGAACACTTTTTTATTCTTTCTTTAGTTCGTTTGTTGGGGGGGGGGAATTCCCACAAAAAAAAATTTCGGAAGCTGAAATAGCGTGACAGGAAGAAAAAATACAAATCATTCAAATGGGAAAAAATTTGTGCGTTCTTAGCACTAAAAATATCATGATGGTACTATAGGATAGGACGCTAGAAAGGGGAGGGTCAGTCGTACAGCAGACTTGAGTTTGAAGATTGAACTTTTGGAAATAAAATTTCTTTTTCTGGTCGAAATTTTCATCGAAGAAAGAATATTAAAATGTAAATTGAAAGAATAAATACATGCGTGAACAATAGTTCTTCAATCCAATGCAATAGGCTGGTAATTTTGAAACTACGCTAGTCTGTCCTTTGGGAAGTCTTAAAATGTTTTTTTTTTATAATGTTGTTTTTCACAGTACGTCTCGAAACTTCCCCATAAATTCCAATTAATTAATCGAGATAAACTATGAACTATCGAAACCACAAATGTAAAACTTGCAAAGAGCAAGCCATAACTATATCACTATATATATATATATATATATATATATATATATATATATATATATATATATATATATATATATATATATATATATATATATATATATATATATATATATATATATATATATTCAATCATATTAAAAACTTCTGCTTACTGGAACTTTTGAACGTTGCACGTCTGTTAAAGATCAAATCTTTCCTCGAAAATTGTCTGGTCGAAAGTTTTCGGTAGGAATTCATAAACTTTAGGTTCCAGACGATGGCTAATGCGACTTTCCTGTTATTTATTACTACATTTATCTATTTTTTTCCTGATTGATTTAACCATTTCTTAACGTCTGTGTCGTTTTGGTCGGATGGCTACACGCCCTTGGACGGATGATATAATAGAATTCGCAATGGTCGAACCCAAAAAGGTGTAACGGGCAAAATCAAACTCTGTAAGGAAAAGATAATTCAAAGAAATGGTCTTGTGGGGCAGGACATCTGAAAGCGTTTGCAGTCTTAGACAGACAGAAATGATTGAATTAGTTTACCTTTCATTCGATAAAACCAACCTTTCTCCAACAACTAAACACGGCTGTATATGGCTATTTACCAATAAACACATACGCACAACACATATGCAAGTATATATCATATACATATATATATATATATATATATATATATATATATATATATATATATATATATATATATATATATGTATGCATATATATATATATATATGTATATATGTATATATGTATATATACCTAGAAAATTGGAAATGGTTTGCTACTACACAAAAACAGTGATGTTTATGCCCTGTTTGGGCTTCGTCAGGCGAATGTTCAACTAAATGTTGGATGAATCGTGCACTTTATAAAATGCTCACTTAACGTATTGTATTGTATCATATTGATTTCCCGATGTGCATCATATATGTGTAAATGGATTTTATGCGTCAAAAGTATTTGAACAAAAGGAAATCTTGCTACCATTGTTTCGAAAATGAGTTTGCAAATTCAGCATTAAGGGTTGGAAAAATTTAAGGGAAACCTCTTACTTATTGCTTTAAGATAAAGTGAGTTTCCACAAGCGTGGATCAGTCTTTTTAATATGTTTTCATAAGACTGAGTTGATTCTCTTTTGGTGGTTTTTGCAAAAACCCTCAAACAAATCCATACGAGCGAATTTCCATCAGTTCAAATTTTTGTATATATATATATACATATATATATATATATATATATATATATATATATATATATATACCAAAAATATGTCAATACAATTTGATATAATACTTACTATTATATCTTAACCAAAAACTATTTATATAATTCAAGTATACATTAAAAACGATACACTCAAAAATTATGGCCCCGTGATTTGTCTTTTTACCTCATATCTTGGCAAAATGTCCTTTCATTGTATAATTTTTGACAAAAATGATCATTTATCAATTTATCCGTTTATGAATCTGTCTCAGAAGGGGTGGAAAGAAAGGGACCAATATACCTTTTTTCTATACCTATTCTGAATTTTCACTTAAGCAAGGAACGTAAGTCAGAAAATCTAATGGATAGTCATTTTATTTGGCAAGAGAGTTCAATGAATCTTCCAAAAAAGACATTTTTATCCCAGAGAAGAATTTTCAAATGAGAAATTGTTACAAAATAAATGGAAAGACAGACCTTCAGAAAGAAAAACCTTCAGACATATCGAAATGGGTGAAATAAGGAAAATGTAGCTTAGCAAAAAATGCAGAGAATGTATTTTAGAAGATAGAAAAAGGTCTGTGACATGCATGCTTAAAACATCGATGAATAAAAATGAAAAACCGCTTAAAATTTTTACAACTTGACAGACACCATCAGTACTATTCTCATATTTGGAAACGTGTCCAAAAATGCTGTGTCTTTTTCTCACTATGCAAGATATATTACTCTCTCCTATTTACTCACTTTTTCTTTCCATAAGACTAACGGAAAACAGGGGTATGTCAAAAAAGAAAATAAGATAAAATGCATGTTCCCCCCTTTGAAGTAATTGCAAAATCACCGGTCATTCAATATAATTGTGTTTGAGATTTTTAAAAATCTATATTATACTGCTTATTTCTATCCACGTTTGAATGTTACGCTTTCAATGACAATACATGGAGAGGTTATGGAGTTTAATAAGTGAGTGCCGATGAGAGGGGAGATCAATTTTATTTACTGGATAGGTAGGAAAATGGATACTATTTAGTTGGGTAGTTTGATTTGTTATTTTGAAGGGGAGGGGGAATGAGTTTATTGAAAAAATAGGAAGAGAAGGGATATGTTAGTAAGTTATGTAATTCGATATAAGTATTTGATAAGTGATAGTAGAAGAGAAATCTAATTTTTCCCCTAGGGAATAGGATATAATTTACTCATGAAGGTAATGTGTGTTTGTGTAGAATTTACTTTGAAAGTACTGGCTCCGTGCCGCCTACGATAGGGAGATGTGACGAATCTTTTGGAAAGTCTATATACAACAACGGACATTCGAAGATTGATGATGGTAGAAATTAAATGGGAACATGCATGGGTAATAATCATTTGAAAGGAGAAAATTAAAAATTACTGACGATGGGTTGACCAGACTCATGAAATAATGGTCAAACTTTCCTCTGGTTCGGCTAGCATTGAGTGGGATGAAGAAAGCCAGAGTAGCGTGAAAGTATATATTGCAAAATAGAAGAGACGGGTAGTTTAGGAAGAAATTAAGTCAAATATGAATGGGGGCGGAGAGGGAAAGAGAGGTTCATAGAGAAAAAGTAAAAAACCAGTAATGGAAACTATATGTTGAAAATAGGAAAGGTAGATAATGGGAAAAAAACTTGCAATAAAGTAAGAGAGAGGGATACAAAAGGATTGTGGGGCTGCAATTGAAAATAGATGAGGCTTTTGGCCTACAGCGTGAAAGAATGGTGTTCCTATAAGAAATATCTGTAAACTTGAACGATGTATTCGAAGTCTCGATAGCCATAATTTTATAAGTGGAAAAGTTTTATGGGATGATCTTTCAATAGTTGAAGGTAGCGAGAGTCTGCCGTAAGATAAAATGGGAATAGGTGTGTGGTGTTTCTACGACAGTTCACCACAAAACAAACACTTAACACTACCTATTTTCGCTCTTCACTTTTTCTTGTATTTGTGGGAGGGATGATAGTATTCTTTGCTTGCTGCCTGTCTAGCTAGATCTTTTTTGATACTTTATGTTGAATTCTCACTGAAGGTTTAACCATGCTGACCCAGTGCCAGACCAAAATAAATAACAGAGTGGGCGCCAGCGCTAGCACAATGGTTTCCAGGCTAATCAGGTGTGCTTTTTAGTGAGTTCAATTCCAACATTCGTCCAAGCCTGATTTACTTCACCATGAAGGAATCAGGGTGATCATTACGTCCATATTTCATTCAGTGTATTGTATTTGCCTCAAAATGCAATATATATTCAGACAAATCTTTATGATTTCCTGAAAAGTTCAAAATGTAACGAGCGTTGAACGGTAAAGAGAAAAATCAATAATCTCTTGATTATTAAGATAGAATAGTTTACGTATTTACTTATATCCTCTCAGTCTTTCTGAAATCAGTTCTTGTTGTTTCGTCGAATAACTTATCACCGACCCTGTCAGTCGACGGTACTCGCACTGTGCACCCTATCCGTAGACAACCTTTTGATAAAAGGATGTTTTGTTGCATTGGCTTTTCGACGATTGCCATGTCGATGACAACATTGATGTTTTAATTCTTAATTCAGATGAGTCTTTTAGGTCTTGAAGTGTTTATAGACAAAGTCTCCTGCCGGTTTTGAAATCTTTTATATGGGTGAAAGACCTTTTATTTTTATTTTTTTTTTGAATGGATAGATATCAAAATTTGAAGAAAATAACATCATTTTCTCTTTTCAAATCTAGTTTATTATTTATGAGCCTTGGTTCAATCCCCTGAGTTCAACTTATCCTGAACAACTTTCCCTTATGCACGGATTTTATAAGGTCAGATTATATCAATGTTTTTGATTTCTCTTCAGATTTTCTTTTTTGTTGTTTTTGTTAGTGTTTTGTGGTTTTGTTTTGTTGTTTGATTCCGTCCGTTCAGTTTTTAAAGTTTTCATCATATTGTCCCGATATGAATATCATTTCTGTTTTTTTTTTCTGGCTTTTTTCACTTGACATATCATTTGGCATCATACATTATTATTATTATTATTATTATTATTATTATTATTATTATTATTATTATTATCATCATCATCATCATCATCATCATCATCATCATTATTATTATTATTATTATTATTATTATTATTATTATTATTATTATTATTATTATTATTATTATTATTATTATTATCAGCAATGATAATTGGTTTTATCAGCCATAAATAGTCGAATATTAGACGTTATGATCATACGGCTCAGATACGGAGGCAGTAATTTATTCTTGTTTTGTTATTTTTACCCAACGATAATAAAAATAAGGAATTATACAAATGATTAATGATTATCCTTATAAACTTTTTTTCCTATGATTGGGCAGCCTCGTTTTGGACAATCTTTAAAACGGTTTCGGAACCGATTTAAGTCAATCACCGGAAGTAAATATCCGGGACATCTTGAGCATCGCTTTGAATTCAAGATACCTATGATTTTCTTTCTATTGTTGTCATTGTTATTTATTTCTGACCAGTTTTTCTTTGTCTTAATGTTATTTTCCGAATTGTAGTATTTGTAATAGTTACAAATCGTTCAAATTTCTCATTTTTTTTATTGACCTTATTCATTTAATTTTGTTTGTGTTGATTGTTTTCGTTGCATCGTCTCCTCCCAAAAACAACGATAAAAAAACAACATAATTCAAGAGATAACCCGGAGGTTCTATTTGGGAATGACTGTCAGACGGAGAAAATGTATTCTCCAAGTTTAAAGATTAAAAACGTTGGAAAAGTGTGTCAGCCGAAAAAAAATTTCTTCAAATTTACTGATCAAGGGTCGATTCGATTATATTTGGTATTTTTCTACACTTGGCACACAGCACATAGTCTCTCGTGTAGGCTTTCCACGTAGGGATCGAATTTATTATTGTTAAGGAGGTTTGCTAACCATTGCTCTACGGCAATATGTCCATCGTTATGGCCATATATAGGTTCAGTCAGTGATGATTGACTGCTGCCAGATCTAGAATTACTCCACGAAACCTCATATGAAATACTCACTAACCATGCAACGTGCACATGAAAGAATAATGCTGGGCCTCACATGGAGAGACCACAAAACAGCACAGTACATCTGAGAAAAGACAAGAGTTAGAGACATCATAGAATCCATTAGAAATCTCAAATGGCGGTGGGCTGGTCATGTTGTAAGAATGGCAGACAATCGATGGACATCACGACTCACAAGATGGATTCCCCGAGACCACATGCGCAAATGAGGCCGGCAAAATGTTAGATAGAGAGACGAGCTAGACAAGTTCAAGAAGTACTGGCTCCCTGACGCCCATGATAGAGAAGTGTGGCAAATCCTGGGGAAGGTCTATGTCCAACGACGGACGTTAAAAGACTGATGATGATGATTATGATGATGATGATGATGATGTCAGGTCTGAAGATCTGAAATCATCAGGAGTATTTTTTTTGTCTCTGGCATTTCCAACCAATGTTTGCACCTACAGGGGATTTCATTGTCCAACTTCGACTTCACACTTTAAAACTATGAACCGTCAGACATGCATTTCATACTCAAGTTTGATTTCCAACCAAATAGCGCGCATTCATCAGTTTTCTGCAAACAACTTGCATAGTGTATACAATACAAAGCTGAGTGAATGAACTGTATTTACTAAGTCCATTTTGCAGTGAGCCGTTATAGATGCTGCAGATACCCCGATCAAACTCTTACTGTAGTCTCTTGAATTTTCTGCAAACAATACTTTCGGCTTGAAGTAGCATCATTGCCATTTGAGGTGGGATTGGGAACGCTCAAAATATCCAATATGAATTAATCATATTGGCTTTTCTTCAAAAATTTCCCGCTCAGGGAAGATTTCTAGAGGAATAACAGTAAAAACCTGGTAACATTGCCGTGTTTTTGGTTTCTTTTTTGTGTGTGTTTGTTTGTATAGACAATTGTGTTTATGTGTGTACACGTGTGTGTATACGTGTATATGTTTGTATGCGTGTGTTTTACTTTGGGTGAATTTATTTGTGTGCATATATGTGTATGTAAGACTATAGCATGCGTTTGTTTGTGTGTGCAATCTATTACGATTTAATGAGTTCAATCTATGGTATCTAATTGATCCTGTCCGATACAGTATATTAAAGTACCAGTGACAAAGGTTTAGCTTGGTTTTGAATAATTGATTGGAAATATAAGAATCAGAGATATATTTCATTGACAAGATATCGCTAATATGGAGACTTATTTAAAACTGTATCACAATGTATCAGTGTCGGCTGTTTTGATTAGATTAATCTTGATTTCAATGAGAAGAGAAGTATCTGGTAGGAAGATAGGAAGGGGAAAATATTAATTGCAGTTGCAAAGAGGTTGGTAAGTAATCCAACGGAGTAAATTTTTAATTGCATTACATGCATAAATTGGCACTCTCATAAGCTAATTTCAGCTAAAAGAGTGTAGAAAATGTTTTCACTTGACAGAAATCAAAATAAATCCATACTATCCAAATTGAACTGACAGGTTGTAAATGGGCAGGAATCGATGATTTTATTTCGAAACATAGCGTTTAATTAGGATACGATCGGACTTGAACATTCTGGCTTGATTCATTGGATGTCTCTGTTATTTGATGAAATATGTGAACAATTTAAATGTATGTACTTTTAGCTTAACTATCAAAAATCTATTGTAGAAAACTAAAACACTTGTTTGTTCAATCAGTTAAAAAGGAAAACTGTATTATTAAATTGAGAGTATCTTTCTGACTTAATCTGAAATTCTGGAAAAATCCTTGTTAGTACTATCATCACTGTTGTGGATTCTGTCAATAAGACTGACCCTTGAATTTTTCAGCATTTCATTGGACGTATGCACGTGACAGAATACCCCCAGAAACTCTATGCAGTACCCTGCATCGAACCCAAAGATCTACTAAGTAATGTTATACTTTAATCTGATATAATATGTGCCGTATTGTTTTTTGTAATCTAAATACATGGCAGAGTTATTTTAATAGCCTTGAAATACGTTATTATTATTTGTTCCTTTGTTACCTTTGATCTGTCTTGTCACTCTTCCATCGTAGCATTAATTGGGAAATAGAATTCTATTTCACCTCTTTGACTAACCAATCAGTTGTTGATCATGTCAAACAGACTCTCAAGTATATTTAATGCAAGTTCATGTCTCATCAGTAGCTATTCTGTCATTCCAAGCCATGCTTCTAATGCAACGGTTAGTGCCTATCAACAAAATAAGAACTGAAATAATATGAAAAATCAACTTTTTTTTCCAAGCGTAGCTATATCATTATATTTCTCGACACTATTGTCTGTTTCTGTATTCGTAGAAGACAATCGGAGTTAGATGGCTGAAATAATTCAGCCTAGCATTGTAATCATCATCAATATTGTTAGGTTTTTTTTGTCGTTGCTTTTTATGGTAGCACTCAGGTCCTATTTCAAATCCTATGACCATGAAAAAGTGTATAAAGAAAAATAACCCCGATCCCCCAAATTGTGAGGTTGTTATGTTAGGTTGAGTCATTAGATGTCGTGGTGCTTTGAGGTAGAGAAGGCTAGCATGTGCAAAGGGAGGAAAAGGGTGCGTGTTACCTATGTAATAACTTGATGCAAAGCAACAGCTTAACGTTATTCTCATTCTAAAAGCCATTCAAAGAAGCAACTAGGTGACAAAAAAATTCATGCAAAGCAGGTACTAAGCGTAACTAAATTGCATTGAAACTTTCGTTCCCAGAAAAGAGACTAACAATAACTGTTTCCATTGAAGAGCTTACTGTTTTAAATGTTCGGTAAGAGATATTCTCATCAGTAATTATATCATCTTGAAATGGGAGAGACCATAATTCATAGACAGTGAACAACGAAAATTCTTCATTATATAAGTAGATATTCCCATAACTGTTTTTAACATGGTAACTCTATGTAAAGTAGAAGTCCAAACGAATCTGAAACATTGCATATCGTATGCTGGCAGGAGATGTATATCTGTTCAACGTTGTGAAGTTGAGAAAGTGGAAATCTTGACGGGGATTTTAAGACGTATTAACAATCACAAGGGATTCTTTGGTTTTCAAGTGCATAAACTTGTTCTGGATTCTTCTCCCTAAGTACCTAGACTTGCATTCAGCGTTAGAAAGAATTCACAAAACTTTCGATTAAAATTAGAATGAGTTTCTCGTTCCTGTGAGTAATTATAGTGTTAAAGGCACCAACCATGTCTTTCTTGTAATCCCAGTGAGAGGATCAAACAGAATCTGTGTTAGTAGTAGTAGTAGCAGTAGTAGTAGTAGTAGTAGTAGTAGTAGTAGCAGCAGCAGTAATAGTAGTAGTAGTAGTAATGAACTGGGAACCCTTTTTTTTTCTTACAGTCCTAAATTTAATTCTTTATGAGTTTCAATTGTCAACACCTCCTTCATCTTCTCCGTCTCCTTGTTCTTGAATTCCAATCGTTGGCTTCTTCTTATTTTTGAGTATCAATTGTTTCTTTCTTTTCTTTTTGAGGTCCACGTACTCTTCCCCCTCCTTCTTCTTCTTCTTCTTCTTCTTCTTCTTCTTCTTCTTCTTCTTCTTCTTCTTCTTCTTCTTCTTCTTCTTCTTCTTCTTCTTCTTCTTCTTTGTCATTTAAACTGTTGTTATTTACATAATCGTCTTCGTCTTCCGGAAATGTTTCTTTCTTATTTATCATCAACTTCCAGTTCTTTCACTCCCTCACTTAGTTTCGTTCTTTCCAATCAGTTCCGAAGGTCAGAGTTTCGAACCGAGTGACATTCAGGATTCTGAATAATGTTTCTCAAAGTCAATGATAAATCTTGAAAGAAGTATTCTATGGACAAAACATAAGAAGGGATATGCTAATCCAGCTACCGTTCACACTCACATAAAAACGGAACAGACGAGAAATCTAATATAATAATATGCTGTTTGTGTTCCTATATCTATTTCTGTCTCAACGTTCAAAATCTATTGAAAAAGCATCGTTACTAAAGGGACATAATCTATCTAATGATAGATTATGAAGATTGCGTTAATTGCGTGATGTTTTCCAAATATTCATGGATTCAAAATGTGATAGGTATCCATATATCTCATGCACGCAATCATATTTACTGAGTATATACAATAGTTACAAAAGAGTAGATAATGGAATCGAAGTGAAGAGATGTCTGCGGCTGTGTGTAATTATAGAATTTCTATTGTCTGTTTTTTTAATTTACCCAAGGGAAAAAATATGCTTTTGCGAATGGTGCAACATCAGAAATCAGCAAACCAGCCAGATATCATTTTGTAATATAATTGCCCTCTTAATTAAACCCTAAAAACTCTTCTCTCCTCAACCCAGCTCCTACTGTAATGGATTATTTAGGACACACTCCCTCAGGCTGACTTTTTGTATTGTTCTCTCTGACCTCCTCCAATCCTTTGTGAAATAAAATCTGACGTCAAGTCGTGTTAAATGACTTACAGTATCGCTTATAAATTAGCACACTCCTACCATTTTGTTTCATAGAAGGTTTATTTCCTTCTAAACCGAAAATTACCGGATTTTATTCTTTATAAGATAGAAAATTGACACCATCATATCAGATATACCCAGGTATCATTGATGACCAGACTCTGAGGCATGGAAACATTCATACAAATGATAATTTGAAATAAATATCAATTTGATTCTCTCTATATCTTTTAAATATTCATTCGAGCCTGAAGCAGACAATTCAAAACTAAGCCATGTAATCACATTGTAAGATGTAATACAATGGTCCCCAACCTAATTAAATGACGGCTCACGATGAAATATGTTCGACTCATCCCCTTTCCCTTTCATGGGTTGCTTAGAGTCAACAGAATGTGTTGATAAAACAATTACATTACCAACTATGTGGCTGAATCGGGACAGACTTAATGGCCGTAGTAAAAATGTTCCTGGCACGAAAAACATGTATATCATCATGATCATCATCATCAGTCTGTTAGCGTCTGTTGTTGGACGTACACCGTTCCGAGATTCGTAAGACCTCCCTAACATGGTTATTGCATAGCCAATACTTTCTGGGTTTATCTAACTCGTCACGCTATTTCACTCTTTGTCTCTGGATCCACGTTATGAGATGTGATGTCCAGGGGTTGTTGGAAATTCTTACCACGTGTCTAGCCGATTGCCATTTGAGTTTTCTAACAGTTCCCATATTATCTCTGACCCCTTTTTCTCTCTGCTACACTGCACTGTCCTGTAATCACTCTATGTGCGTTTGAGCATGAAACCCTATTATGCACTTTGCATGATTCTCTTGCTTAGGTTTCATGTTTCAGCTCTTGAAAACAAGTGTTTTGATGACTACTTTTTTATTAGCTTTTGTATTGATCTAACGAAATAGTAAATATTCACTCACAAACAAATTTCAGATGTTACAGCTAAAACAGACTATCAACTACTTGACGGAACATTGTTATCTCGACGAAGGAGAATTTCAGTCATTCAGTTTCCAACCAAATTGATTGTGTTTTGCCCGAAGAAACCAACATGATAACGCTCATTACGATACAGCAACAACGGAAAACACGGAATCATCACGTGATAACAATGGCGACGAAAGCTAATCAACGCACGTTAAGGTAGGAAGTTTAAAGATATTCACAGAAACAAATACAATCTGTATAGCTCTACTCTGTCTTGCAATAATTTTCTATAGCAACTTTTTCCACAATACTCTCCCTGAATACTGCATTGATTTTAAATTTTGGAGTAGTTAATGGATGACAAAACACAGTCTCGGAATAACTGTAGCCTCTCATCATAAGTCTTTTAACGTCAGTCGTTGGACATAGATCTTCCCCAAGATTCGCCACAATTCTCTATCATGGGCGTCACGGTTCCATTATATCTGGAATCTATCCAGTTTATCTGTCCACTTAGTGTTCTGTCGGCCTCAATTTCTTATGTGATCCCTGGGGGTCCATGTTGTGAAACGTGATGTCCATCAATTGTCTTTCATTCTTGTTGCATGACCTACCCATTGCCATTTGAGGGTTTCAATAGTTTCTACGATGTCACAGACACCTGTTCTCTTCCTTATATACTGTACTGTCTTGTGATCTCTCTATGTAAGGTTGAACATGATTCTCTCATGCACACGTTCATACTTCTCAGTTTGTAGCCTCTGCACTTGATTGACGCAATACATGTATGAGGATAAACAAATACATGCACACGTTCTTTGATTGAGTAACAAAACTTGGAAGTAGCTATCAAATGAGATACACCTGGATTAATTCTATCTCAACAAGAAACTTGATATAAATTTGAAATAATTGCTTCCATAAAATTTTCAGTTGGATTGGACTGACTATACCATGAAAATAATTTTGCACTGATATGTACTTTTGAAACTCATTTAAACTTCGCTATGTTATAAGTGTCACGCACAGAGATTTTCTTCTAATGCTGCATTTATAGAAAAGTATTAAGAGGGTTGACCGAGGTATTACAAAAAACTATGAAGAACTGTTGTAAATTTTGGATATGGACTATAAAGCTCTTTCCTTGCAATTTAGTCTTTTTTCCTTGAGGATGGTGCAAGTAGCCTAACTGTTAATGACATTGATAATTGAATCAGTGAATTATATTTTTATGTTCTGTGCGCATTCATCCTTTCTCACCAGAAATGTATGCAAATAGTATGGTAGAATTTGGTCCCTGCTCATGGTCGGTAACTAATCACACTTAGTTCTAAATCCAAATCAGGGAGTTAAATTAAAACTGTAAGTATCTTGACTAAAAGGATCGAGGTTTTAAACGCACATTAAGAGATGAATCTTTAGTTGTTGCTGGATATATACGGCTTTCCTAGCCTAATTGGTGAGAACAGCTAGTTCAGATAAATAGGCCTCCAAAAATGCAGAGGATGTTGGTCCAATTTCCATCAATATCATTTTTTTCTCAATTGTGCTGTCTATTCATTGTCATAAACTGACGGCCTGATTGGTTTAGAATTAAAAAAAAGTATTAACCAAAAATATTTAGGAATATCAAGAGTTCTTTTTTTCTTTTTTAAGCATGAGCAAAGCTCTATATGAGGTATATTCTGGTGATCCTACGTATTATGAAAACTTTCGAATGATGATGGTTAGGTTATCCTCATCAATATGCTTTAAATCATCATAATCGACAACTGACAACCATCTTCTCCTCGACCTAATTTCAAAAAGCAAATCAACATCCTCAAGAACGCTTAAATTAGTTCTAGACAGCACAGGCAGATGTCTTATTTCTTTTAAATACATGAATTCTGCGATCTCTACGTCCAGTTTAAAAATGCCTATAGTGTTAGAATCACTGTATAACAGTATTATAACATTTGAAATAGAACCGGCCAATGGATACCTTCAAAATCAGGCCAGGATCGTCACACAATACAGTCTTTCACGTGCATACGGTAGCATACCTCGTTGGTGATGATCAATCGAGAAATTTGGAACCGGACTGATCAATTGATAAGTAACTTTCTTGGGCTTTTGTAGAGTTACTGTTGTGTTAAGGCAACCGGACAAAAATTGAGGGAACAATTTTGCATGCACTCGCATTGTATCACTGAGCCTCCTTCCATAAAAATCTTGGTGAGAAAGTCCTTAACAGACATGGGAATGAGTAAATATTAAATTCCTTAACTCTCTACATGCATTGCCAGTATTGAAGACAGATATCAAGACTCACGCAAAAACTGGAGAAGCCCATTTTCACTGGTTTACCGTTTTCAATATCATAATAATATCAATTATACAATCGACTCTCAGACGGTCTATCATTGTTTGCAAAGATAAAATTTTAGGATAAAGATCTGCAGAAACGAAGCTACTTTAGGTACAACCTAGCGTATTTGTTTGGAGCAGACATTCAGTGTATTATAAGGGAAATTGGGGATTCATTGTATTTCAATTAGGTTTGCCAGACAAAGTTTGTGTTTACAATGAATAGAATCGGTCTTTGTTTGGGGAAGAGTTCAATACAATTGTTGTCTATTCAGAAGAAACAGAAATAAAGTAACAAATAAATCTGAGACAAAGCAACGGATACAGACAGTTCTAAATGTCACATTATGGCAGGGACAATGGAGCCATAAAATGTTTATCTTGAAAGATTTGTTTTGTATCAGCTCAAATCACTCTGCATGAGGTCTTAGAGAGCTATTAAGGGTTGGCAAGAGGTGAGGACGGTTACCAGGACGGGAGAAAGGTTCGGTGTCAATGTGGCCAATGAATATAACGATTCTAACGACCATTACAACCTGGATCGAGTTGTTTGTACGAATGCTCTTTTTTCCACCCATTGTAGCTTGCAAAAAAAAAATCATTGTGTTAGAGCTATGAAAAAAGAAATAACTTCAGCCAAAATATCAATCACACACACACACACAAATATATATATATATAAACATCTATATATGTATATATATATGTATATATATATATATATGTGTGTGTGTGTGTGTGTGCGTGTGTGTGTGTGTTTGTCTGTTTAGTAGACGATGAGGGAAACACTACATATTTAAATCAGTTGTATTCCCCTTCTCACCCTCCAGCTTCACTGAATAGGCAATTTCAAATAAAGCAATATTGTTCTTTTGTCAACTCAATATACATTGTCGGATGAACTGTATTCAGGAACCGATCATTCATATATATATATATATATATATATATATATATATATATATATATATATATATATATATATATATATATATATATATATATATATATGTACAGGTACAAATATATAACTACAAATGCAAAATACAAAATAATGTGATATTCGGTATTTGATGTATGATTGGTTTTATTTATAAAGTACCCAATACATTCAACATTAAACATTAGGTCATGCTGGAGCAGAGCTTGAAATATGATTAAAAATTTACCCACACAAAACAGGTTATGTTTCTGTAGTCTTTGTTTGTCATGACATTCATGGATTTACAAGATTAGAGTGAACGGTTATTGACAAGGAACTTTCCTCTTTTCTCAATCAGTTCGTTGCAGAATCTAACGCTGATTACATCATCAGAAAATTCCACTGGAGTGTAATTCTTTTTCTGAATTGTATAATGCATCTTAGTATGATATAAACGTTTGCCACATTCATAGTATAACCATTCAGTTATCAAAGATGTTCCTTTGTTTCTTAGGAAACTCACACATCTTGTAAATCCATTAACAGATAAATAAACAAATAAAATAGAAATTCAACAAATCTTTTGCTATTCTGATTTATTTATATGTTTTCATGTATTCCTAAATTGTTTATTCTTAGAAATCTTTGAATCAAAAAGAGATAGATTGTTCAAACATCCATCGTATTTTCTGATGTTTCTATTCGAAGCATGGCCGTCCTTGGTAGACAGCTTGGAAACACGTAATACTGACTTATTATTTGATAAATGAGAATTTTTTTTCACGGGTGAATTCATGGTAATGTTGTCAAGTTGCTAAAGCACGCATGATTTCAACAAGGGAATAAAGTACACTGGTTTTGGATAAAAATGGAGCTGTTACATTGTCGAATTAATTCATTTGGGTTTTTTTTCAATGGAAATCCGTCACAGCTATTTTTGAATAAGAGTCTTATTTCTAAAGATTAGTTATTAACGGAACCTGATATTTCTCATGTTTTTTACTAGATTCCAAAGCAGGACCTGCCCGTTTGAATAGAATACTATGAATTGAGTGAAGCATATCGATA
This sequence comes from Thysanoteuthis rhombus, assembly GCA_963457665.1. Taxonomy (NCBI): domain Eukaryota; kingdom Metazoa; phylum Mollusca; class Cephalopoda; order Oegopsida; family Thysanoteuthidae; genus Thysanoteuthis; species Thysanoteuthis major. Next base: position 4,331,754 of record OY735214.1, on the reverse strand, counting down.
TAGTATTATATAATTCGACAAACTCAACGACTAGGCTAATCCAGTTTATACTTAGGAATATAAAACTGGCTTTTCCATATCATAACTCGTGGCATATTCTACGCTCGTCAAACGTCAAGTTTATAACAAGGGGTATAAAACTGGCCATCCTATTTCATACTACACTAGGCTTGATTATACCCCCGAATATAAAGGAAGTTAGCGCTATAAGGTCTGCGTGTAAATGTGTATCAGTAGTATGTATGTGAATTTGTATGCAAATATGAAATATCCAAATATGAATGCGCATATGTAACATGCTCTTTAGTGTTTATATCACATGTGTTTTGATTAATGTGTTTGAGGGTGCGAATATTGAATGGGTTTGTGCTCTCGTAACAGATGTATATATGACACGTTTGCATCAGTTATTGGTAGAGTTGAGAATTCATTGGGAAGAGAAAATACGTCAAAATACGCAAATAGAAAAACATGAAATATTTTCTTTTCAAATGACCCCGATATAACAACCTGGGTGTCATGTACATTGAACAGTCTGCATTCCAAATAAACGAATAAGTTCAAGGTAAACTTGTTCTCCTAAATCTCATATCAAAGGTATCTTTCCATTTAAAATTGTACCATACTATTTCGACGGCCCTCTGGGTTTTACGGACAATTTTAAATTTTGTTTAAACGAGGGCTTACTATAGACATATGTTTGCATCGACTCAAAGAAATATTCTGCATGATTTCAAGAATGTTTAATACCCTGACAGAGCACTTCAATGAAGCAATCAGTGTTCCTTTAATCATGTATTGTGGTTCACCATTGATGCTGTTGTTTCAAATGGAATTTTTCAGAATTATCTGTTTCTGTCATTTTTTCTACTTTCAAACGGTCGGAAGATTTGGAAGTTTTGAGTTCAGTATTAATTTTGGCAAAATGGTAAATAAATATTTTGAATATGCATATTCATAAGGATAAGACCTTTTAGAAAAAAGATATCCTTGGACATGTTTTTTGATGGAACACCTATACGCAGTTTCATCCGTACGATCGTAATCATTTTCCATTCAAATTCTTCCCAGATGTTGAACAGGAAATGAAGATGCATCATCTTTGGTATTTTATCATTCTTTGTCGTTCCTCTCAATCAAAAGTTTTCAACTCCAACCTTTGTCGATATAAATGTTACATCGTCTGCTTTATATTCATTGCGTTGTTGACACTCAGAGATTGGCCTGGAGCGTGACAGTATTTCGTTGACAATAAAAGAAACAAACAAAAAAGAAACAGTTTCTCTATTTCAAAACTACGTCAATCAAAGTTGTTCGCTTACATTAGAGGATTGTTGTTATTGATTTAAGCGCATGGCGCGATGATAAAAGCTTGTCTTGAACAAGGCTGCTTTTTTCAAGGGATACCTGTTGTCTGCACTCGATCACTTTACAAAAGCAATCAAATGATTTAAATTTTACACTATACTCAGTATGATTATGTTGATTATTTTGTCTATCTGAGATTTATGGTATAATAAAACGTTGAACTACATACTTATTCATCAAAAACAAAAATGAGTATAATCTTGACTATGGGTGTTAAATTTCTCAAAGCCAGAATATGTCAGGGGTGGAAAATCAGGTAAAGTCCACTTTTAGTTCTGGTATGATCTGGGTTGACAAAAAAAAAAAATTCGTCTAAAATACCGAGTAAGAAAGAAAGCAATGATTAATGCGTAATAGCATGTCGATTCATATTTTCAGTGCATTCCTTCATATTCTTGCAGAACCCCAAAAACAACATCGTCTTTAATATCTCAATTTTTCTCTTTAAATGGAAATTCATCTAATCTTGGCTGTAAAGTTTTACCACTTTCCCAAATACACTGATTGTTATGAACATAACACAAAATTTTACGTTTGATATTTGTTTTCTTTTATTAGCTGCCAGGTTTCCGAATCATGGAGTAACCTTAATGTGATTCAATTACATTTCATATAATATAACTGTAGCATTGAAAGTAATGAGTTGACTAAGAATAATCGATATAAGGATTTTGGGTTGGAAGCAGTCATTTTGTCCTTTACATTCCCAGCGGCTGTTCAGCTCGATCGTGAGAGCATCACTATCATGAAGTGGCTCTCTTATCAGTGACAGGTTACATTCCAGCAGCAGCCCCAATTTCTATTCTATTGTTCATTCACGCTGTCAAGGATGAGTGATACATTAACCATGTAATGATGGGAGATAATTCCAGATAAGATTCAATATTGTATAACGCAATTCATATTTATTCTGTCGGATCGTGTATCTATTTCTTGATTTATATATGTGCAAACATATATATATATATATATATATATATATATATATATATATATAGAGGAGCGTTAATCATTATATATATATATATATATATATATATATATATATATATAATAATTAACGCTCCTCTATTTAGGGTGGAGCACTCTTTAAGTGAGGTAACTCGTTCATTTTAAGCTTATGCAATGCTTTGCCTACATGGAATGGAGGACTCTGGCCGTCCAGTTCTGTGGAGCAGAGAGTAATTATATATATATATATATATATATATATATATATATATATATATATAATTATTATTATAATTATCATTATTATTATTATTATTATTATTATTATTATTATTATTATTATTATTATTATTATTATTATTATTATTATTATTATCAATGGTACAATGTGTAAATGTCCCTAGTTTCGATCATCTGTTGTTAACCATGTAACGGTTTATATTATTATGAGAGAAAACATTACATTAACATGGCACCCAAGCATTGTTGATCAAAGATCATAGCATAAATTCAGCTATGATTGTAATATATAGCTTGTGTCTTGTGGTATGTTATCATCTAAAACTGTAGGCCACACCAACTTACGAAATTGTTTTAAGGCTACAAATTACGAATAAAATCTCCTACGTGTTGATTTTTTACAAGTATATTCAATCAAAGAATGTGAAAATCATTATTATTAACCTTCCAATAATCGAAAAAATGATTTATGACACAAAGACAAAACCTGATCGTGCAGAATGTATAGAAGTGAATTCAGATCATTTCGTGTGAAGGGTTTTTTCCAGTCCTTGTTGTCTTCCCTTACCAATTGGTATGACAGTTGTTCGATTTTTTTTTCAGCTGCACAGTCAGTGTAGAGATCTCGTGCATCAAGTCGAACCTAGTGATTAAATTTTCCTTTGATGTCGGCAATTACTTCAAAATAGCTATGCTGCATTCGAAAGCTACCCAGGGCATCTCTCATTCTTCCTCACTTTGAACATTCTTAAAAATAGATGTGTGAGACACCTAACATGTTCTTGGTGTATACTTATGGCCATGTCCCCGAACAAAGCGACAGGTGTAAGTTCACTTAGTACCGCTTCCGAAACCCTTTATCACCTTTTTTGGTTACTGTTGATTAATAAATGCATCTCTGAAAAAAGATGTCGAAATTTTCATGACAAATGCATTGTGTTGATCCTAAATCCATTCGATGGAAAGTATTATGCCAATTCAAAAAATAGCCCACTTATGACAAAGATACCCAGCTTCCTTTCACGGCACTTCCCTCCACACACTTACCTCAAAATTGTTAGTACTTCTCGAAACCGTCTGCAGAGTACATTGTCAACTCTCTTTGGAATTGTCCACGGGCTGAAATTACAGAAAGGCCACTGACATTTGCTTCCATGGAGTCCGTGAGACCTGAGTATATCGATATATTATCTAAAAAATGTCTGAAAGAGAACTAGAGTTCATTGAGAATACATCAGTTGAAGAGCACAATAGCTCATTCAGTGACGTACCACAGTCGACTAAATCTTCGAACAGGATCGTGCCTGTCATGCATATTACCAAGATCTTCTTATTGATTGCCAAGTTGTATCAAGGCAGCACAAAAGGTTCATGAGATATTCATAATTATTTGATATTTTTCGCATATACTATGCATATGAATTACTTTTTCATTAGGTATTTAAACCTTGCAAGACCAAACGAAGTTTTTAAAGTTTTGGGGTGTTCAGAGTCCAATGTTTGATTATCAAACGTTTGGATATATCAAGAGAATTCAACGCCGATGTACGTTCAGTTGTCTATAAACAGAGCCCAGGAAAATGAAGCGTGTTTAGATGACACCTGGATCGTTATAATTTTCATCTTTTCTCCCATTTCAACTTACTCAAATAATGATTCACCGGCTCGGAAAAAAAGTTTGTTTGTAACTACAAATCAGGCAAGTTTCATAGATTCTTAATTGGATTTACAGCCACCTTTATTTCAATCACATAGGCCAATTAGCCAGGATGTTGGTAGAAGAATTTGAAATTTGAGGAAAAAATCTTTAATTTGTCTATGATAGGGAGATGAAAGGTGAAAATACATAACAGTTCCCTGGTTGAGACGTCTCTCAAGAATAAATGGATGGCTTGTATTCTATCCAAAAAAAAGAGCCAGAGATTAAAGAGTTGATTTCCAACCTCACCTCATCCGACTTGAAAGACTGATGCGTTGCAAACCTTCCATTCTCATTTAACTGTTTTTACACCCGATGTTGTATGATGCTTATTTTAGTAACTATGATGAGTTCGATGCTGTTTGACTTTTGCAGTGTTAAAATATACTCTGTAAATATGAATAGACATATCCTCTTCTTAAACAGATCGACTTTTCCTGTTAAACTGAATTCACCCAGCATATAACGAGCCCGCCAAGTGACTGAGATTACTGACACCAGTGGCACCAACTGAGACTAATGGATCATGTTGGAGCCAAGGCAAAAGCTTGTATCTATGATATTGATCTGCGCACCAAACAGGCTTTCTCTGATTGGAAGATCAGTAAAACATAGTCTTTCCACACTTATTTGGTCGTATTCACCAGAGTGCTTAATTGCTTTAATTTAATTTACAACTACCTTTGAGTACTCAAGAGATAATTACTCTGAAGAGCCCAAATTGGTTATACACTTAAAAAGACTTTTGTTCTCGCCTTATTCATTACTTTGTAAGGATGATTTGAGTAGAAAGACAGGAAAAATGAAACATTTGTGGAGAACAAAAATAGATTAGAAAGCAGAACAGCACACCATGCAAATATAATCGTCATTGAAATAATAAATTTCCAAATGGGGCAGCAAACCCTTCCTGAAAATTGACATTCAAAATTATAGATGTCCATTCTAAAAAACCTTATCGGGATGAAAAGCTAAAAACGAACAAAGTACAGGCTGGAAGATAATTCTGAGCCAAGTTTCCAAAAATCTATTCTTATAAGATAATTGTTGGGATTGTACTTTCATGGTGTGTGACAGTGGCAGGAACGGGTGAGTGAATACCTATTTAGAACTAACATATGACGGATAAAGTGACCGTATATGTTTGTACGGTGGAATACCCAAATGATGACAGACGGAGAAATAATTGTGTATTACTTTTGGTTGGGCTCAAACACTGTTTGCAGACACCAAGGTGGATAATGCAACTATCATTATAATGATAATAGATAGGCACAGTGAATGCAGAAAGTATCCATGACATTCCATAGAAGTTTGTTTGAATATCCCTAAATTATAACAGAAATACAAAACTCAAGAAAAAAATATTGAAACGATCGAACATACAAAAGTATATGAAAAGGTCGAACGTCACACATAAAAACTCATATATTTGGTCAAAATGCTGTCAATTTTCTAGTTGTTACAGGGAAGTAAAGTGAATTCTTTCGACTTATCGGACGCTTTTTGATCTCACTATAGATGACACGAGTGAACCTTAGCTTAATGTTTCTTCCTACGCTCAAAATAGCACAAACTTTGAAATTCAATAGGCATTTCTCTCTTGTATTGAATAGGGTATCAGGCCGACTTCCATGTACAGAGCAGGTGTGTTACAACCCGTTGTACCCGAGGATAAAGAACACAGTTTTCCAAAATTACTATTCCTTTGAACGTATGTGCGTGTCGAGTCTGGCTTCTTCCGAGAAAGTCAGGCAATTGAAATTACTCCCACGAACGTCTTGCAGTGTTAGACAATCCTTGCCTCCTATTATTTGCACTAAACTAAGCATCTATCGTAGAACATAGCAAATACTAGCTGGATACTCCACGTTGCTCAAACTGAACGGATCGCTTGATATTGTTTCTAACAGAGACTTATTGGTGATAATAACACGATTGCATTCTCCATGAGGAGTTTTTTTTATGTCTAAAATGAAATGGCTTTCCGCAAAGGTTCATAGCACACTGGTGTCCAATGCAATTTTGGGACTTTCCTTATTCAATACTTCTTGTTCCGATCCTCAGCTTTGGAGGGGATGTTCGAAAAACTGCAACGTTATATGTTTATGTATTCATCACACCGATAAAAATCTAGAGATATTACACTGTCTACTACTATCATTTAGTTGCAAATCATCCTGCTTTTTTTTTTTTTTTGCTTTTTTTTTTAGGGGTAACCTATCTCCAAATCCCCTGTTTACAACACATATCATTTATGAAATACCTTTTTTTCGTTCAGTAAGGTTTTGTTCAACAGTAATTATATGAAAGAAGTCAGCTGAACAGGGATAATGTAGGACAATTCTATATATCTAAAGATTTGATTATTATCATTATATATTTATTCTAAACTAAAAATTTATAACAACTTAAACTGAAAACATCGGAATTCAGTAAAAATGTTCTGACCTATTCGGAGTCTATAAAATCTCGAAGAATATTGACATACAGGGTAAAAACGATCATCGCTTAGGAATCCTTGATGAAGAAATGCTGGCTTTATCTATTTACAGTAGAGTTAGAGGACACGGATATTAATTAAAAATTCAACATAAACTGGTGTTAGAAAGAAATGCTTTAAGGAAATAGCAATAAACCCATGGGACCGCCGGGATGAGAGCCAGTTACATCCAAGATTACCTATTTTATCAAAAATAAAACATTCAATCTGGTAGTGATTGTACCAAAGTCCAACCCGAACTCAACGAAACTAAGACTGGTTGGAAGACACAATTAACTGCTGTCAAAATAGCCAATCTCAATGTTCATACATACATAAATAATCTCCATTATTATATGAAAAATGCACGATAAGTATACATATATATATATATATATATATATATGTGTGTGTGTGTGTGTATATATATATATATATATATATATGTGTGTGTGTGTTCGCGTGTGTGTGTTTCTATGTGTTCGTCTATGTACGTATGACTTTTAGTTTGCCTGTGTGTATATATATTTGCATGTAGGATATCAGATATATTCTCAAAACACTTGTATTCCATTCTCTATTATACTTATCAGCTGTGAAGGATACGCTTACTTTTCCTCTTTACTTTATTGGCTCGGCATTCCGTTTATTTTGTTGCTCTTATTTGTTTTTTTTTAATTTCCAATTTTTATATTCCTGTTATCTGCTGTTCTCTTAATGTATTAAGTAGTTGGTTTTATCATCACGCGGGATGATCTCCTTGTTCAATTTAATACATTTATATACACATGGGGTTTGTTCCACAATCGTACATTTTTCAAAATTAACATTGGAGATGCAATCACTTAATGGACAAGGAAAATATTAATGATATTTGTTTCATTTTATGTTTTTTTCGGTGCTTAGTTATTGGAGTTTTGTGAGCTATAAGAGGGAAGGGAAGAAGATGTGTGTTCTTTCTATTGTGGTTTGCTGCATGATATTTTTCTACTGCACTTTGGTGACCTTACGATGGGAAATATTAGAATTGACAGACATTTAGGTGCCAGAGATAGAGGTATGTTTTGCAACTCTTTGTTTCTAGCTAATTCAATCCACGGCTGGGGCCATGCTGTAGTAGCTCTAGAGTTATCAAAGATAGACTTGATATTTATTTAAACATTTCCTGATAGTTTGTTTTGCTGGCCGATCACCTGGACTTCAATCTGTAATAAGTCTCCTAATATCATACAAAATAAGCCTCTTACAATAACACAACTGTTGACAATCTTGCTTTGTAACTAATTCGTTATTGCCGTGACTTCAATCGAATGGAGATCGATGTTTGAGAATATATTCCTGCAATAACATTACAAGTTTAATGAGTTTGATCCTCAATGGTAACTTTGTGTCACATTAAACTATAATTCATGAATAATCATTTTGGTTAACTGCTGTTGTGCTATGGTTAACGAGCTGTCCTTGTTAACATTTTGACTTATTCACTAATTGAGGCTTGGTTTTTAGAATTCGAATTCAGCAAATACATGCACACTCATGTGTGTGATGTTGAGTATGACCTTTCAAATTAAGGATATGGTCCTTAGAGGACTGTATGTTCAAGATCAATACGAGGCACATAAATGTCTGAAAATCTTTTTAAAAGAACAATAAGTGACTGAATTCTTTATCAGTTTTTATGCAACATATCAACTGTCACGGCAGTTCCTTCATCAGGGTACATAAAGACTCTAATTCCTTTCGACCAGGAAAATGGAGTGAGACAAGGTGGCGCAAGCTAACCCAAACTCTTTACAGCATGTCTTTCGATGATCTTCAAAAACTTCAAAACTAAAAAAGGAGAATACAAAGGAATCTGGATCGACAGAGTCTACTCAAGTAAGCTCAGATTTACTGATGACATCGTTTCTTTTGCTAAGAACCTTCCTGATCTCCAAATAATGTAAAACAAAGTAAATAAAGCAAGTGAGACAGCTGACTTCCATATGAAATTTAGCAAAACATATGTCATATATAACAAACATGTGGAGGACTAAGACACAATGATCGAAATTGAAAATGCAGTGCTGGTGAAAGAGAACCGGTACATATACCTAGCACGGCAAATCTCCCTGAATCAATTATAAGAAAAAAAATAAAATGAACAACTGGTTTGCAAGCTTTCAATGGAACAGGCTTTATTTTTAAGAACAAGAAAATTCCATAAGGAAGGGTATGCAATTCATACACCTTTCCTATAGTAACCTATGGAGCTGAAACATGGAACCGGACAAAAAGATTCACCCTGAAACTGAGAACCATGCAATGTGCATCTGAGAAAATTATGCCCAGCCTCACGTGTAGAGGTCGTAAGCAGCACAGTATATCAGAAAAAAGTTAGGAGTCCATGACATCATAGAAACTGTTAGATAAATCAAGTGGCAATGGGCTGGACATGTTGAAAGAATGACGGATAAACGGTGGACATCAAGTGGATCCTGAAAGATCAGGTGCAAGGCTATGACCAACAGAAAATGCAATAGCATGATGAGCTCAAAAATTTTAAGAAGAATTGGTTTCGTATGCCCATGATAGAATAGTCAGGCAAATCCTGGGGAAGGTCTATGTCCAACGACTGACGCTAATAGAATGATGATGATGATGATGATGATGATGATGATGATGATGATGATGATGATGCTGATGATGATGATCATGCTGATGATGATGATGATGATGATGATGTCTTTATCTCTATACAAAAATACATTCTTTCTGGTGTTCACAGTGAAAGAGTTCGATGATATTTACTAATTACGATGAAACATTTCCATTATCTGATACCAACTTCCTTTTGATTTTCTGGCAATTGCCAATGAAGTTATAGATCATAAATATGCCGAAAATTTTGACGATTGTTTCATTTCTATTTTTAATTAGTGTTAAAATGTGAGTTCAACAAATTGGACATTGCAAAGATGGGGCTGAACAAAAAGTTTAGCGAAAATTAACTTTATCAAAAGGGGTGGGGAATTAAAAAATGCATCATCCTGGATCTCAATTCCTGGCAATCTAGAAAAATCTAGTCTGATTTTCAGGGTCTGTAAGTTTACTACGTCATATCCTTTGCCACTCGACAGATCAAAAGAGTTAATTTCCAAAAAACAACAAAAACATTGATTAAAGACCTTTTTTTTTCATTTTAGACTTACAATACTCCCTCGGGACTAATTTTATGCTATTTTTCATCTACTAAAAAAGGGAGAGTTATTTCAGCATACTAATTCCGATAAAATTAGAGACGGGGCTGTGGGTGGGAATTAACTCATGGGAGAAGAACTCTTCCAAAGAAAGAATCATTCAAAGATTTTTTTTTCTCTCCGTCTCTTCCTGGTGGCAATTTTACTTCAGTTGTCCACGCTTGGCCTCCGGGCGAACAAAACTCTATATTGTTCTCTTGAAGGCGGGATTTTCAATAAAAAAAAATAACGAAACGTTTTTTCAATGAAAATAGCTGCAGGCGATTTTTTATGAACCTATGGGGAACACACACACCCACCCACACACACACACACACACAGAGCTTTTTATATATATATATATATATACATATATATATATATATATACATATATATATATATATATATATATATATATATATATAAGGTATGTCCGGCAAGTATAAACTAATTCAGGATATTCTAAGACCTGTTTAAGGCATCTATTCAGAAAAGACGTCAGTGGGCTTGTGTGAACGGCTGCAATCAATAGGGTAACTCTGTCGGTATTGAGACACCATTTAATAAGCCCGTGTAGTTTTTGACCGTTCAATTCACAATGTACAAATTAATCATTTTTTTTAAAATCTGATGCAGGGATTTTTCTGGCAAAACTTCACATCACCTAGATCGACCCCCTCTCGGAGGAGATTTTACTCTCTGTGACTCTAAGCATCTCCCAAGTAGTTATAAAACAAAAACTTTACGATTCTATAGGAAGACTCTGCAGACTTTTTCTAGAAGTAGAGAATGACACGGACGTGTATGTGTTGTCCCAAAATGAGTACTTTGAAGTGGACTAAAACGTCATTCATGTTCATAACCTAGGTTTTTTTTTATGTACGGAAACATCTATATTCTGTCTTCAAAGCAAACAATAATCCTTGCTCAATAAAAATTCCTTCCTCTTTGCTTTTAATCTCCTTTTCATCGTAAAACCCTAGGAATACATTTATATCATACGTACAGGGTAATTTACTAAAATAGGGAAAAAGAAATACATGCATAGGACTTACAGTGTGGACATGTATATTTCATTTTTTTCCCCTGGTGTCGATATGTTTACGTGTGTGTGTTTGTGTGAGCGTGCATTTATTCGTCCGTGCGAGCATGCTGATGTGCATGTGTGTTTATATCTATCAAGTGTCCATTATGTCTAGTGATTTTTTCAAATAGATGTATAGATAGATGTATCCATTTTATTCATATCTGTATTTAGATGGGTAAATGGATTAACCTGATTCAATTTACATTACTGATATGATGAAACAATCGACACCAATATGATGAATTCTGTACCATGACTGACACGATGTCAAGTTGAAAATACTGACTCACAAAATAAAAAAACACCTCCATAGATGTGATCATTCAGACAATTTCTTTTGCTAATAAACATCGTTATCAGGGACAAACTATGCATTATAGGTAAATATTCCGAAACGTATCTAGCGCTATCAGTCTCTATAAGAGAAATGATTTTCTGTTGTCTTGCTAACGAGCTCAATCTGTTCGTATCCTTCTATTATTCTACCAATGTATCCTCATGTATTAATTTCCAAATCAAAGAAAAACACTGAGAATCACTGAGAAAGCGGTTGTAAGTAGTCAGATAGAGAAGAAAATTGTTGCCAATACGCGCACGCACACACACACACACATTTGCATATATATATATATATATATATATATATATATACATATATATATATATATATATGTATATATATATATATATATGTATATATATATGTATATATGTGTGTGTGTGTGTGTGTGTGTGTGTGTGTGTGTGTGTGTGTATGATTACGTGTCCTCTTGTTGTATGCAAATCGATTCATGACTACGGGAATCAAAAAGCTAAAAACAACTTGAAATGACGGAAGTTAAATCTGAGCTTTTGCCACCGGGCTGTCTTGGCCAAGTGAACACTCAATTACCGTTGGCTATAGATTTTGTCTCTTTAAGCTATCCAGGTCCTTTCCTGACCTTAAAGTATTACCAGACACATACAAAATCAACAAACATATCAGAAGGCACGTACGTGAGATTATTCATATAAGCACAATAATCTCTTGGCACTTTGTGTTGAAGGAGATTTTCGTCCATGCAAAAAAAGACACGCAAAAAAGACAATCTATTATAGTTATTGATATGTGTCGAGGTTGCTTTAGTACAATAGGAGGGCAAACATTAGAAGGAAATGTGATAAGAAAGACCTAATTGCATTAATATGAATATAATTTGGGACAGCCAAACAAACAATACTTTGGCATTATCATTAATTTCACTTTCCTTTTATTCTGATAAAATGTTGACCTATTGGTGAACGCAATGAATTCGTTAAGTTCGGATATTTACACAGCGGTACAGGAGATTTGTAGTAACTATACCGGAAAAAAAAAGAAATGTGGTATCATGTAGCACAAAGGACAATTACAAAATATTTTATTCATTCATGATAACAGGAGTTATTCTGGTACGATAGGATGACAAACGGTTGAAGGTTAGAGGTAACAGTACTGAAAATGGAATAAGGGGGTCGTCATTACATTGAAATGGTATATGAATTGCATGACCTTTTATTATATATATATATACATATATATATATATATATATATATATATATATATATATATATATATATATATATATATATATACACACACACACATATATATATATATATATATATATATATATATATATATATGTCGTACTTGATATATGTTCCTTCCATTGTCTCTTGACAGATGGTAAAAAGTGATGTAAGAGTTAATTTCTGATATTTACAGAGTGATAAACATGTTTTGTCATATCTAGGCTGAGGAAAATAAGTGTTTTTATTGACAAAAACTGTGACTGAAATTAGATATTGATGAGAATGTTCTGTCCCCCTCTCTTCCTCTCTATATTTATGAGTGTTTGTGAGCGTGTGTGAGTGTGCGCGTTTGTATGTGTTAGTAAATGTAGTACATACGAGATGTATATATTTGTCCAATGCTCAATACCTTGACCAAAGGCAATATGTCGATCGAATGTGAAAATTTGGCCTCAGTCATCCATCATTTGAGAGACTAACTCGATACGTATGTGTGTGTATGTGCATACTTCACGTGTGTGGATTTTTCTGTATATAGATATATGTTTTTGTATATCATAACGCATGAAAAACTGCAGAAGGCTGAATTTATTTATATTAAAGTTGATCATGGCCCGTAGAGCACAAAACAAGGGTAAATGCCTGAGGTTATCTCATTGAATGGGATAAGAAAAACTTTATTGCATTACTATAGGAGAGAAGTTGAGTCAACACTACACGGGATATTTATTGGGTATATTTTGTTTTTACTTGCAGAACATCAGACTTGATTCAATAGTATTTTGACTTACTTGTAAAAGCCATGGGGATGTCAGTTTCAGATATTCACAGAGTCTGCACAGATTTTGTATCATTGGATTTTGGGAAATAATGGTGAACAGTATATTGAGAAAAGCTCACCTTTGTTAAGGCCTATTTTTACAAAGTCCCATTTGTTGGAGTCACATTTCAACACTGATTGAAAATAGAAATGAAACAATCGTCAAAATTGTCAGCATATTCATGAACTATAACTTTAACGGCATTTGCTACACAATCAAAAGGATGTTGGTAACACGTAACGAAATGTTGTTTCTTCATAATTAAGAAATATTAGGGATTTTTGTGTTCAAATAATTCAGTCAATCTGAGTGTATCTATTAAACATTCATTTTATTCCGCTTCAATATACATAACAAAGGGTAGAAAATGGTGATTATATTGCAGCAAGCCATTACAAATGCGGGACATACTCTCCTGTTTTATTTCCTATTTCCCACAGCAAACCATATACCGCTTCCGACATTTGGTGGATCTAGAATAGGGCTACTGCAGGAATCGAACCAGCAACCGATAGGGTACTTGCGTCAATGTACTGTCGCGCTATGAGCTAAAACCTGGTGTAAGAGTGGCGGCTCAGATAATTCAACCCTTGTTGCAATCCTAATTTCTTCAATTATCAATACTTTTTACACTGTCAAAATGAAGGGACGTAGTCTTGGCGTAATAACAGATGGCCATTTCAAAAACACTCACTTATAATTTATAGATATTCCCCCGATTATATATCCATTTCTTGATAATATGATTGTCAGCTTAGAGAAGCAACAGGCTTGACGCGGACACCGAGTGAACAAAATGAGATGAATAGGGATTTGGGGGCCTTGGCTTTTCAGTCAGTCTTTTTTTTAGCTCAAAGAAGAGGGCAACATCATTTTAAAGCTACTGCCTTAGCGGTTCTAGTTTTGACTACCGTAGTATCCATATTTCCTTGGATTGTAAACTGTATTTATGGTATGGAGGCCGAGCAGGTCATTGTAGGTGTGATAACGGGAAGTTCTTTCAGACTACATCTCAAAAAATATTACGCATTTATATATATATATATATATATATATATATATATATATATATATATATATATATATATATATATATTCTATCTCATAGTGAAAATTACTTTAAAAAAAACGTACCCCCAATAATCTCCCCCTGATATTACGCAAACAAATTAAAGTCTTCATCAGATGCGATACGAATATATTGCTCTAAATTTGGAAGCTAAAAAGAATATTTTATTTAGTCTCCATATTAGGGGGAACTGTTGTAACCAACTTGGCCACAGAACCTTTCATCGTCTACCAAAGCTGATCATCAATCTATGAACTCATTCTTTCCAACCGACCCTTGGTGCCCTTTTGTCTGTTTTATTGAAATTCATCTATCTTCGAGTCAATCTTCTGTCCGTCTATGCATAGGATATTTCCAATACTCTTCGATGAATTCTAATGAAATCCTGTAGTGGGGTAGTTCATCGACTGAGGGGTAATTGGATACATTCTGGGTGGACCAATGCACGTGTACCTCTTCTGCATCATAGCTATATAAAAACATACACACAATATCTCAAAAAGTCCTCCATGAGTTCAAATAGAATTTATCCACTTTGGCAAAAGATGGATGAAAAACCGATAAGCTTTTCAGGAAGATCAAGATTTTTTTCTTTTACAGTTACCTCCAGTGCATCGTAATTATTTGTTCACAGTCTATTATCAACTTTTTTTGACAATATGGTCAGCAAAGGTACATGCACATTGAGTGCTTTTTTTAGTTCTGTGCTGCCAAAAAATGAAATCAAACAGTGGATATTTTCCCTTGATTTTGAATTCCTGAAATGTGATTATAGTTTAGATTTCTGTACAAATGAACTAGTTTGGGGCAGACTTGTTATGTCCAAGATGGGTTCAGGTCCTACTGAAATTGTCCATGAGTACCGAAACCAATGACGCAATCAATGATGCTCTCAGCCAAAAACAATAATAAATACATCTTTTGTTACGGTAATATTTGTGTCACGCCTTGTTCATTCATCTTCCATTGCGTTGTCAATCTTTCATTATTTCATCCCTTTGGTATGTCCTTCCTCAGCTTGTAACCTATTCACATACCAGCATATCGCATATAATTAGTTTTTGGCAAAGCTAGCACTCATTTGTGGGTCAGGATTCGGCTAAGTTTCATCTTCCTTATTATAGTTCTAAATTAAAAGCCAAGGTGAAAAATTGAACATCTTTATTTGACACAAATGAAATGGGATTTTATATTGTTTTGAAATATTGACAAAAACAAATCAATGATTGGAATCCAGGAGAGAAAATCTTTAAAGAATGTGAAAATCAGAATCTCTCAATGAAACGAAATGCCTGGGGACCAGAATTACTAATTTGGATGGGTATTTTCTTATTTGTTTTTGTTTTTTTCTTTTCAAATTCGAGTGTTCAGTGTCGAAAATGTCTGGATTTGATTATTTTGTGTTTTATATTTGTCAATTAAAAGACTTTTTCTTAATTTTCTTGAGTTGAAAATGGCTTCAAGAATTGAAAAATTGGAAAATCACATCTAAATTGGCAGCCATGCTTGAGACACAGTATGGAAACTAACTTTAATTTTTGTCGAAATTTCACTTTTTTTTTTTGCTTTTAAGCATTTTTTTTTATCCTTCTGTTTTGAATGAAGTTTAGCGAAGAAAGAGAATTGAAAAAAAATCTGCAAGTTTACAATGGATGTCCACTCAGAAAATGGATATTTTCTGATTTGGGGTTTTTCTTAATACAAAAACAATTAACACAAGCAGAAAAGAATATGCTGTGTAATGTGCTACTTAGGAAAATGATTTGACTGCTAAACAGTAGTATCCGTGATTTGCACGTCTGCTCTGGAGGCAAAGAGTGGCATTGACGTGAACAAAGGGAAATGGCGTAGTAACAATTTAGCGTTTTGTTCAATTTCCCCTTTCTCAACTTCGGGGTTCGAGGCTTATGAATGATGTAAAAAAATGAAGCAGATTTAATTTGAGGTAGAAAGCAAGGAAAGCAGACAGAAAAATAAAGTTGGCTAGGGTGCGGAAGAAAGTTGGAGATCTTTTCCTCTCCGGTTAATAGTAAAGGCAACTGGCTGTCTCCATGGCGTGCTCCCTTGACCACAGCCAGTGAACGGCTTTTTTTATGCGTAAGGCCCCTTGATTAAGATGTTGATGACATATGTTGCGTGCCTATGATAATTGAGCAATGAGAATTGACAAATGTTATTCTTGGTGACAAGCACTCCTTCAGGATAACTGTTTTGTCAGGAAAACATTCGCAAGTCAACAAAAACGAATATCATTTTCTGAAGTACCCGTCTTCATGGATATATGTTTGAATCAATGCAGATTGTTTTCCAGTGATGGACACCACATGAGTTTTGAGGTCTGCAAAAATGTTCAACATTCCACGAGGACTTGACATCGTTGACTACCCCGGATCCATGTACTACACATCGGCATCTTCCAAAAAGTAAGGCCTCTGAAAAGATGGGTACATGCAATTCATTGTACCTCGATCCAGAGGGCCAAAGTGGGTCTCTCTCGTATAGGAAAGAGCTGTGTATCAAAACTCACAAGTCAATACACGTCCATTTATAGATTAGTTGACTATCCGACGAGTGAAAATAGAAAGAGTATGCTAAAAATGTTATAGCTGGTAAAGTCAGGTGATTTAACCACTGGCCAACCAGCCTTTCAAATTACCTTCAAAGGCATTGTGCGACAGAGAATACAACGATACACTAGAAACTGTGGAAACGTCTTTGGGTTCGATCATATAGATCATATTGTATCAGAATAAACCAGACACAGCCCTAAGAACCCCTGCTTTTCAGGTGACAAATGTGATTCTGTTGAAGATCTTGTTTACAAAATGAAACTGGGGAAAGTTGATCAAACAACACAAAATAATTTTCTCAATAATGGGTCACCAGTTTTGAATGTATTTGAATTAGTCTTTAAATCTACCAATTTTCTCTGTTTATAGTATAATCGAAAGTGTCATAGGCATGAGGATGCGTGGGTATCCCTTTGTAAAAAAAAAGCACACTTTGCTTGTTTTGTGTGGTGATGATCGATAATTTCCAGTCTTGATTGGGGAGTTTCACAGATGATCTAATTAAACCACAGTCATGTTTATCCAGCCAACTTTGCTCAAACACCAGTCCCTCAATTTCTACAATCGAGTCTCATAAGGGAAAATATCAGTGTCTGTGGTGCTCCTTTAGAATCTTTTGCAGATAATGGAAATCAATAATTTATTTCCGATGTCATTTTCCCTGTAAACGCAAACATTGATCAACTTCTTTTTTTCTGCTTTTCCTTTCTTCAATCTATCTATTTTTTAAACATTCATGCGGCCAATAACATAAGAAAAAAATCAGAATTTTATATTTTTTTTCAGGATCTGGATTTTCGTTTTATCTTTTGTTTTACTCTCAATGTCGTTTATTTTTAATGGAACCATTCATAAAATGTTGCTCTGTTAATTTTTCATGGTTTCCCGTCCGACATCAATTGATGCACCAAAGAAAAGAAAGAAAAATGAAAAAAACAAACAAAAACGGATACAGAATGAAACTTCATCGTAATCGTTACATATACTGTTTAATCTATTTGAAGAGTTAGTTTGCCTCTTTGCTGTTAGGAGATCCAAACCTCCCAGGTCCTTTTTCAGTTTTTTCATCTGCTTTTTTTTCTTTTCTTGACAAAGATAAACATGAAAAGTTATACGTTCCTTTACTTTACATACTTTTTAAACTTATATATTATTTGATTTCCGATTATATATTATCCTTCTTATTTGTTTGAAAATTTCAATTTAAATTTTTAAGTACTCCACTTTCTGGTAATCATGTTTCATCTGTAGGAGAAAGAAAAATTGATATCAGGTTGTTACATACAAAAGTGAGGTTTACATACTAAAATGTTTATAAATATATATATATATATATATATATATATATATATATATATATATATATATATATATATATCAATATATATATCAATATATATATATATATATATATATATATATATATATATATATATATATATATATATATATATATATATATAAATATATATATATTCATGTTTAAAATTGGTATTTTACTGTCTGACATGCGATGATTTTTATCTATGAACATTTAGCTTTAAATCTGTTGAAATAATGGATTCTTAAATTTAATCAAGCAAATAATTTGATTTTTTTGGGTTTAAGGACATTATCGTGTATGCATTTTTTTTATTTGATGTAATTTTTTTTCTTGTGATTTTCAGGTGAATCTGGGGGGAGGGTTTAATTCCAACAATAGTCGTTAATAGGCTCCAGCTGAAGATGACATGGCTCCTCTCCAACAAGATATCAACATGGCCGCTTGTGTCTGAAGGCTGGAGACACTTTTTGTGTCCACTGTTTGCAGATGGTTAATTTGAATAACAGATCACAAGTTATATACAGGTTTCACATATGTTTGTAGGATTTATGGGAAGCTGCATATGTTTCATTTATATACCTACACTATCATTTACATCGGTATTTTGCATCTAATCATAACATTTCTATTCATTATTAGTTTAATCTATGTTCAGACCAGTTGTAATGGATTACAGATATGATTTTTCATCATCAGAGCCATTTCATGGAATTATCACTTTTGATTTCCGCTGTGCCGATACAATGGATGACCCAGCACAATCCTTGAATTGAGGGGGGGAGGAAAATCGAGGGTACAACAGTTACGTACTTTTCCCAGCCAAACATTGAAGACAAGATAAGGCCTCAAATTTCCCCATTCAATATATAAATGCTTTCAAAATATTCGCCTATTTTCTAAGCATACCTCCAATTTTGCACTAGGTCACCTGATGAGGCTCAAACTCATTAGTGGTTGGTAGATCTACAAGAACTACTTTGCTAACCATTACATCACGTCCCTGATTATTTATTAAATCTTCTTCATGAAATGGTCTTCCATTAGAGCGGACCTATGTTACACCATTTTCATCACTTCAAGCAAAATCAGTCCATGATAGTCACCTCTTTTCCTTAGTCATCGAGAGTGGCTTGAGGCTTTCTTGTATCAGCACTTGCAGCTAGCTAGGCCTGGTGAAGTTTGAGCTTACCTTTCAGGAAAAAATACTTTTTCTATTTTACCTATAGTTGGGCGGTAACGAGATATATCCTGGGGGACCTAGAGCGGGATTGAAAGTATTTGTTCCAGCCAAAGTTCGAGCGTTTATCAATGCTTTAACTTGCTTTACCATTGGAACTTTTTATTATATATGGTTATTTTGTTTTGGTTTTAGATTTAAATATATTTAGGCTTTGGTATTTGAAAAAGAAAAAGAAGCAAAGCAAATTACACACCTCGTTTAAACATAGGAAAAATTAAATTACCCAGCAAAATTTAACCGAATACTTTCGTCTGAGTTTTTTTTTCTTCTTTTCAATTCCCCGGAGGATGTTTGTTATTTATTGCTGTTATGGTAATAGTCCCTTGACGTCTGCTTTTTGGCTTAGATACTTCTACTTAGGTTGGTATTTTATTTTGAGATCTTTTTTTTCAGTCAATTTATTTTTAGACTAAGTACTGTTACAGTTCAACTAGCTTGGGAATTTAGTTCACAAGTTCTATGTAAGGAAAGTAATTAGTTAACTATTTTCCCCAAGAAGACACACTGTGACACGAGGTCAGTTCTAATGTGGGCACTGACACGCTTATGTGCAGGAACGCATCCAACAGGGAATGAACTCAGACGAGAATATCTGATATATTTTGGCGAGTAATGTAATTTTCCCAAGCGTAAAAAATGACGTAGTTATTTATTCATTAGTGCTTTTTTAAATACCTCTACCTGAATCGATAACAGCAATTATGATATTTTTTTTCAATTTCACGATTGAAGGTTACATCAGTGCGTTTTTTAGATAACTATGACCATTTACTGAAGCTCAGTGTGGACTATGATGAGATGATGTAAGTCGTTGTCCCTCAAACACTTTGGTTAACTATTAATTATAAATTTCGTCCCGTACTATATTTCTTGGAAGAGAATTTCAGCTATTATTTCATCATTGCATTATTCATTTTTCTCCATCTTACGAGAGTTGCTTTTTTCAGATGGAACATTTTTGCTTTTATTTGTTATAGCTTGTTTTACTCTATATTTTTTCGCCGAATTAGAATTTAGAACATTGAAGTACTCTTATTTCAAACCCAAACTGAAAAACCAAATACTCTTGTAATAAAAAAATGTTCTCTTATAGAAAATATTTTTTGCGACATGCGTTGCTCTACAGCGAGGTGTTTTAAGCCGATATAAGCAAAAAGTATTCACACATGAGTAGAAGATATACACACTTACCTATATACACACTTACCCATAAACACACATTAATTCATTTCCAAGTTATTTAGAAGTCTCAGTTTATTTGCTAGCGTCTCACTTCTGTCGTGTGCAAGAGTGTGTGTGTGCGTGTGCGTGCGTTTATCGACAATATTTCACTCTTTTTTTCTTTGCACGGATTTTTTAAAACTTTTAATTCTTTTTTAAATCATACTACTTGATGATGCCAGGCGGTATGGGATCTCCTTTCAAGATTTTCGAGAGGTGATGCAATTGAATGACTTAAAGTTGCAACTCATTCGTCGTTACGTTATTATTTCGCTTCAAAACAACTGGACAGAGGGATTGAATCGCCGTTTATACCTATGTAAGCGTCGACATCAACCAAAGAGAGGGATGGACAGACAGACGGATGGACAAAGGCAGAGACAGAGTGACAGGGAGGATGAGAGGTTCGTATTGATAACTCAGTCGGGTGATGCAGGCATTGATTCCCATGGAATTACACCGGACGTGAATGATACTTTTTATGCTACTTCTTAATGGGAAAGAAAGAGGAAAGAGACCTTGCCTCGTCAGTTGTTTCATAACGGGGTATCTACACTGTATTGCCATGTGCACCAAATACATACTCAAAAAGTCCGTGCATCTCTTGAAAAGTGCAAATGTAACTCTGGGAGTACACGTACCCCAGGTTTGGAACGTCTGCCTTGGACTATCAATGGTCACAAGGATTAAACCCCGGAGGGTTTGGAATTAATGACGATCTAAATGATTTCAACAATTTCAGTCGGCAGTATTTTTTGTAAAGGCCGACTTCTCTCATTATTTTTTTCGTCATTTATAACTTATTTTAGAAGAAACAAACATTTGTTTTAATTCAAATTTCTTATTTAGATTTCAATGTCTTCAATAAATAAGTACATCCTGATACGATAAATTGATTTTAAACGAATACAGTAAAATCGAAGGAAGGGATAACGAATGCGTAATACATTTTCTAAAAGAGCAAGATGTATACGATACCGCCTAGTTTTGTTTACAAACTTATTCAGCAATGGAATGCTTTCATCATCATCGGCATTTTATCGTCTGTTGTTGGACATAGACCCTCCCCAGGATTCACCACATCTTCCTAATGTGGTCGTTGCACAGCCAACACTCCTCAAAACCTGACCAATTCGCCTCTGCATTTCATATTCTGCCTACCTCAGTTCTGCATTTGATCCCTGAGCATCCCTACCGTGAGTCGTTATGCCAATCGGTTATCTGCCATTGTTGCATTATCATCATCCCATTGCCATTTGAGTTTTCTGATGGTTTCTATGATGCGTAGGATTCTTGTTTTCCCTTGATATACAGTGCTGTCTGATGATTTCTCCATATTATGTTGAGCATTATTCTCTCAAGTGCACGTTAGATATTTCTCAGTTTGAGGGCGAGACTCTTGAAAAGGTTCCATGTCACAGCTACATAAGTGACTATCGAGAACCATGGCTGTAGAACCTCTTTTTTAAAAACTAATGAGATTTCCTTGATCTTGAAGGTTGAGCTAGTTCTACCCTAGGCTTGTCATCCTTGATTCACCCTTCTTTCAAGCATTCTATGGAGATTTGTTGTTCTCATTAGATTTAATGATCTATTAGATAAAGTTGATATCCCAATAAATTGTTTTAAATTTTGTTTTAAAATTCATCATTTTCATTTGAATTTCTGTAATTGATTGTGATAATCCTATGTTGCTTGTTACTGCCATTTATAACTTATCAGTTTGAAACATGGAAGTAAATTAATTCACTGAAATTATTCAACTAAAAACGATTTCACCCCATGTATCGTGATAATTGGTATTGATTCAATACTTTGTAGAAATAGGGTCCGGTCGAAATAACCCCATTACAAGAACTAAGAAGGTAAACAAAGTTTTTGGATATACAATGGTAGATTGAAGAATGCTTTTGAAATCGTTTCCTTCATTTATGGGTTGATAACATGATGAGAACGCCCGGGAATCAAGCAGCAAATAAAATTTTGGGAAATTCGGCGTCGGTAAAAAAAAAAATTCAGGATACTGAATGCCATCATCTGCTTGACAGTAAAGAATAATGATGCATTATAACTCACATATTGATCTGTTTGTGGATTTAGTAATTTTACTCATGGAGTAATTGTGTCTTTATATGAAATCCTGGAGTATTCCTGAAATCATAAACAGATATCTATGAACAGACCTAGCTGGGTTCATACACAGATATGAAAAGACTGAGTTACGGAGATAGATAGATGGATAGATAGATTGATTGATAATATAACAAATGAAACGAGGAAGAAAAAAGATTTAAACCAACTAGCAGAGGATGAAGAAAAGAAAGATCCACACAGAAGAGGAGAATGGAAGATGTCAACAGAGCAGGATGAAACGTAACAATTTAAACAAATAATTTTTTTTTAAAAGTTTCTTCGAAAGTAAACGAATAGTTTTAAGAGTCGAATGTTATAATAAAACAGATGAACAACCTTTTGCCTCACATGGATGTAACAATGTGACAAGACCAATAGATTGTGATCCCCTGGGTAAAAACCGTCAAAATAAACCAATAACGACTATATCCGACTTATTCATTACTCTTGATTTCAAAGATCATCAAGAAATGCTGGCATAAATCATATCCGTAGACTTGATTAATAATGACTATTTGTTTTGAATGGTCTAGGGAATTATTATATCTATTTCAGTCTGTACTCTCTCTCTCTCTCTCTCTCTCAATCTCTCTTTCCCCCTCTCTCTCTCTCTCTCTATCTATCTATCAATCAATCTATCTATCTATCTATCTATCTATCTATCTCTTTTTCATTGTACCAACCAAAATTACTGTCCCGATTAGTATTGACAAAATGATTTGAACAGCGTATTTCCTTTCGTTCCCATAAACATAAAAGGTTTTGAATAAATTTGCTTATCAACTAATATCGTAGATATCAAGATGTTTTATATAACCGTATCCGAGGGTCAAATCTAATTCTTGTAGGAAAACACCTTAAATTTGACTTATATGAAATATCTCGATATTGTTTTATACTGTAACATTATGAATAGTGCACTGATAGGAGTAGAAAGATTAGTTGGAATAATCTCTATCCATCCCGATTGTGCTTATGTGAACTTTGACATTAAATTAACCGAATGTAACAACATAACTTGGTGTGATATTTTTTAAACTACAATGAAGCAGTGCAATCTTTCAAAGTTTTGAAATAACTACGAAAATGCAAAAACAAAACTATCAGTATTCAACAGATATTTTAAAACTTTGTTGATCAAAGGGTGAGTGTGATAACTTGGGTGATAGAGTAAAATCACAGCACACTATTTTCTAACCTGAAATAGACAGAAATGGCTTGGAGAAATATAGTGGAACATGTCACTCCTTCCTCACAGGGTACCTTGGAAACAGCAGAAATTAGATTCCTCGGATGCTTTCAACCTCATAAACGACTTAACTCACAATAACAACTCACACCTCAGACATCTAAAATTCAAGGAGACACCCTTAATTTAAAATGTAACAAATTGAAGAAAAATTAACCAGGAGAATACTGCGAGCAATAATTTAAATATTGAGAAAAAAACTGTAAAATAGATTAGTTGTGAGGTTGTTTATAATGCTGAATAAACAACAGCAGATTAATTGTAAAACCTTGTCTGATCATCAAAACTTCAAGCAGGGTATGATACAGTCAATACTTAACACTTTTTGAGAGATACCCATATACATTGTTTATTTAAAGTATAATTACTTCTGTATTCATTTTATAGAAACTCTCACTGCGTATATATGATCATATCAAATCGTTAATAATCATTTGAAATCTATGAAAGGCGATTAATTTTCATCTTTGGTTACAAACAAACCAATATATTGCTTATATCTGCCCTCTGATCAAGGTAACAGTGCTCAGTCTGTATATGAGTCATTATGAAATGATTAATTGATAAATTTATTGATCAACATGGTATATTCGTTCTGGGAAAAGTTCTAATTTTTAGTAGCATGTATTTATCTTTAAATGGTTGAGTAATTGAACAGGCATCCATGGAAAAAAATTAGCATTATTTGCTTTGCTTTGATAGCCAAAATGAAAATAAAATATGAGAATCCTCGGGAGGCTCTAATGATGTGTCTGCTAACTATTGGGACTGTTTTCTGTATGTTTGAAGTACCAGTAATTGTTGGTATTTTATTGATTGTTTTAGGGAAGGGGATGGGTATTCTTGAGAATTTGTTGTTACAGTTGATAGTAATCTAGATTATGGTCTAATAGTCCTAGTTACTTAGGTACTAAGGTAATACAGTCATTGCATATATATGCCTATAACCTTAATCACCTTCAGGTGAATACATTCATGCATAACCTCTACATGTACGGCCACAGATACGCTCATGTTTGAACGTGTACACACTCATGTAGTGTATGATTGCACAAACACACACACATATATAAATACATACACACACACACAAACACACACACACACACACACACACACACACATATATATATATATATATATATATGTGTGTGTGTGTGTGTATATCGATTAGTATGCAGTTAGCAAACATAAAATGTGATTGGTAAGGCAATACTTGAGGATACCATTCATTGCACTTTTGTCATTGATTTGGATAGATATTAATATAACACGTACAGGTTGGGTGGGTGTTTGTTTTAGTATTATATAAAGTTTTACATCATCACAAGAATCAAAGATCGAGGTATTGGGAATTTATTCAAGAGTGTTCCAGTAGTTAACTATAGGGTCAGGGCCACCCTCAATAATAGTTAAAATCCTGAAGAATATAACTTGAAGGGGGTCCTTGTTATGTGTAATCGAATATCTGTTGTGAATTGTACTTTGTATACCTTATCGACTTTTTATTATGAAACGCAAAAAAGAGCTTTAAATAGTACCAGTAAAATGAACTGTACATGAGTCCTGATTGGTAGGGGTTTAGATGACTATGCATGATGTTACTAATTATCGATATACATAGAAATTAAAAATTAGGCGTTGATAGTATAAAATTTATAACATTACCTGTTTGAATCTGTTTGTTTCAAAACGTGGCTGTCGTGTGAGTCTGCTGGAATCGAGAAAATCCCTACTTGAATAGAAATCTTTCATCTATTATTGCTCAGTGTCTGCCCCATGGGTAAAAAAAAGAGGAAAGCTATTCTTAGATTGCAGGGTCAGATGGAAAAAGAGATGATCAGCAATGTTGAATTCAACGTTATTCCATTTGCTCATAGGTAGTATTAATAGACGTAATACTCTTAAGTTATCCTCATTTATTATTCAAAACATTACCATGAATCATTTCCAACCAGTTTTTTTTCACCATATATTTGTTCGAATAGCTTTCTGAATTGCTTTGCAGAAATTGCGTCATCATTATTTTATTTTATTTTTTTTTAATTCTCCCATCTCATTTTTGTTGTTTTTCTAATACAATCCTCGGATCATCTTGCATTCTATGACTATTGAGTAAGCTGCGAAGACTGACAATAAAGAAATAGCTATAATAATTAGAAAGTGTTCAATCAAGTCCCAACTCTTATTAACCTTTGTCTGTTAGAAGTTGATTGATATCTTGAAAGTTGATAGTCTTAACTTACCGTATCTTGAATAGATTTGCCATTATTTACATTTTTGTCTAACATTTTTTTCTCAAAGAGAAGTTAATGCCTGAAAAATATGAAGAGATAAAAGGGATTTTATGGAGAGTTTTATTTTTCTGTTTCGCCCAGAGATGAAGATAAACTTATATAAACTCACTAATATAGATAGATATATGCATACATACAAGCATACATGAATGCATACATGTATATTAACATACTACCATCATATATGCATACATATATACCTACAGAAATACTCACGGAGGCATAGATGAAAGTGAATGAAGAAAGGAGGAAAAATTGATATAAATAGAAATGAGTAATCGAGAATAGATAGATAGATGGATAGATAGATAGATAGATAGATAGATAGATACATACATACATACATACATACATACATACATACATACATACATAGGAGAAAAGATAGATAGATAGATAGATAGATAGATAGATAGATAGATAGATACATACATACATACATACATACATACATACATACATACATAGGAGAATAGATAGGAGAATAGATAGATAGATACATACATACATACATACATACATAGATTCACACATACATACATACATACATACATACATACATACATACATACATACAAACTGAATGAGATGAATAGATCAATAAATATGAACAGACTGAGATAGAGATAAATACATAGACACATGCATATATACATATATGAAGAGACCGACATTGAGAGAATGTTTGATGAACATACTGAGATACTGTTTATTCGTAACTCGAGTCATCTTACCTTTTGTCAAGAATCCCCTATTCATTGCTTACCCTTCATCTTGTCCACGGATTGAAACTGATCTAAACCGTCTGATAAAGGGACAATGGTGTCTCTATCAATTTTTGTTACTAAATAGATAGATAGATAGATAGATAGATAGATAGATAGATAGATGGATGGATAGATAGATAGATAGATAGATAGATAAATGGATTGATAGATAGATAGATAGATAGATAGATAGATAGATAGATAGATAGATAGATAGATAGATAAATGGATTGATAGATAGATAGATAGATAGATAGATAGATAGATAGATAGATAGATAGATAGATAGATAGATAGATAGATAAATGGATTGATAGATAGATAGATAGATAGATAGATAGATAGATAGATAGATAGATAAATGGATTGATACATATATAGATAGATAGAGAGATAGATAGATTGATAGATAGATAGATAGATAGGTAGATAGATAGATAGATAAATGGATTGATACATATATAGATAGATAGAGAGATAGATAGATTGATAGATAGATAGATAGATAGATAGATAGATAGATAGAGAGATAGATAGATTGATAGATAGATAGATAGATAGATAGATAGATAGATAGATAGATAGATAGATAGATAGATAGATAGATAGATAGATGGATATATATTGAGGAATAGATGGAGACATAAGACACTCGGATGAAAAGAAGTAAACAAACTTGGATAAATTCATAGATAGATCGAGATCGATATATGTTTATTTCTCTGATAATTCATTTACTCAGCTTATCCAAGTCTTTATTGGAAAGTCCCAGTTCGTTGCTCAGATATTCAATAAATAAAAGTTAGTGGTGAGAAAAAAATTACTCCCCCGACCATGTTATCATCGTTAAAAATTCCTCAAGAAATTGCCTTTGCTCCAATTTATTGAACTTGTCAATCAAAAAAAGGGAAACGTTAATCGATAGACAAGAAGGAATATAAGTACTAACAAGTTCTGGTTCTGTTATATTCACACATGTTTGCATACAGGGTATGTACAGGAAGCACCAACTCATTTAATATTAACAATAGTATTGCCTACGTAAGACCTACCTTACACCCAAGAGATTATACGGATACACTATAAGTTAAGAGAAAAGAAGGTGGCATGAGGCTCATCAGCATAGAGGACTGTATCCAGAGAGCTAAAGCAGATCTACAAAAATACGTGCAAGCAAAAAAGAGTGCACGAAACAGTGCAACAAACAACAAAGTAGAAAACAATTGAACAGCACAGCAAACAAGGAAAGAAAAATGGGAAAAGAAAAAAATTGTACGAAGATTTTGAAAGACAGATGTGGCAGACGAGAAATCATGGACATGGTTATGAAAAGGGAACCTGAATAGAGAAACTGAATCACTCATCATGGCAGCTCAAAACAAAAGCATCAGGACAAACTAGGTAAAAACAAAAATTGACAGAACACAGACAAACCGCAAGTATAAGCTCAGGCATGATTGAGTAGTAATGGTGATAAACTGGGAACTGGTAAGCGAATGGGATTCAACCATACAGAAAAGTGGTACCAGCACAGACCAGAAGCAGCCCTTGAGAACCGAAACCACAAATTACCCTGGGACTTTGACAACTAAACCGACCACCTCATCAAAGTGAAAAGACCAGACTTGGTAATCGTAGACAAGAGGAAAACCTGCCAAATAATAGACGTGGTTGTACCAGCAGACCATAGTGTAAAGAGGAAGGAAAGTAAAAAACTGGAAAAATACAAAAATCTAACAAGAGAACTGAAAAAGATATGGAACATGAAAGTCAGAGTAGTGTCAGTCATAGTACGCGCACTGGGAACTGTCCCAAAGACACTGAGGGCGACACTGGAGGAGATTAGGATAGATGGAAGGATCGACACTATACAGACCACAGCACTTCTAGGAACTGCACGGATACTGAGGAAAGTGTTACAAATATAAAAATTGCAACACCCATTGTTGGCAGTGGCCTAACAGAGGGAAATGAAAGCGGAAATGTGAACCACAGCACTGGCATGATAGGTGAAGGAGGAAGGTGAAATTGGCTGAAGACCTGAGGAGACTTATTGTCACTCATCATTCAGCAATGACCACTGGGCTACCAGGCAGCTTATGTGAGATTGCAAACAATGATAATGATAGTAATAATTGTACATTGGGTCTTTCGTTGGCCATTAGTCTTCCCTATTGCTCCTCAGTGTTTTTTCGCTTCTAGCCAGTTCCAAAATATTTTTCATTCGTCCAGATCATCACAAGTTATCTTATATTTGACCGGTATTTATCTATTCCATGATACATGGTCGGATTAGCTATATCCTGCAATAATCTGATATCTTTGCAACAGAGACTGCCTATCGCTATCAGATGTGCTGTAAGGTTTTTGGGATATTTTCCACATTTTTCCCCCTAAAATGTCGTGATGTTTTGTGTTATTCATTTTAGCACGTCGTATGGTTTTTAATTTTGGAAGTCATTGGGTGGGTTTTGTGAGTCACTTTTGATTATGATCCCATGCATCGATTTTAATGCCGCGTCCATTTCTCAAAATATTCTGCCATGTAAACATTTATTATCACCATGAACTTCTTAACTGTGTTCCCTCTAATCTCATTCATACGAGAAATCGCAGCGTGCCAAACCTACACATAACTGGATGATGATTTGTTTATAAAAAAAAAAAGCGTAAAAAATAGAATTTGAGGAAATTGTGATTGTAGTAATCACATCATACATACGCCCATTCAGTGGCATCTCAATGTTGACTTGGTAAGCCAGGGGAAATGCAACTGTTCATAATTAAGCAATAAAGTCCTTCCTCAGTGTTGTAAAATAAGCTTTCTGCAGTACCCTGTTGGTTAGCAAGGTAATGTAACGTGGGTGTCACGTTTGTGGCTTCATACTGTACTGAGCTAGCTAACTGGTCTACCAGATATAAATGTCATTGTGGTCAGATTGAAATAGATATATAGATATAAACATAATTGAATAGAGAGACGGATGTGACCTGGTCAAGATAAATGTGTAGGTAAATGTTACTGAATTTCAAAAGATTAATAGTAAAACTGATCTGAAATAAACAATGGACATATTTTGACTGATGCATCTTTCTTAACAATTCAATGTAGAAAGCAATATAAGCTGTTATATATATGCATGCTATAAGAAAAAGGGTTGTATAGGTTCTCTCATATCTAGTGACTGAATCTCCAATAACCTAAACATGTTTCAAATCCGCCTATAAATCATTGCTATCATCTTTGCTCTCCTTAGCGAGCTGATATGCAGTAATACCCTGACCACCGCTATCGTTTAGCACTGATTTGCTACTGCACTTTTTTTCAAATATTTTTCTTAATGACTTCAGTAATGCTACGTTCTCCAAATAAAAGATCATGGATTGTTTCCAAAATTACTGTACACTGGTAACTTTGGTTGATGGGTGATGTGTATGAGAATAGATAATTGACCAATGGAGTTGGTCCGTTTTAGATTTATATTCAAAGCTCTGTTTTCCGATTTCCCTTTATCTATTCACCGTCCATCAGTTTAATACAGTCAAAAATGGATACATTTTGATCTCTGGAAGAACTAAAGTTTATTTGAATTAGAACAAAAAATATATTTGAATTTTGCAAGGCTTCATGCAGATATATGGCCGATCCGATTGGAATTATTCGATATTTCACAGGTCTACAATCAACGTTTAGTTCCCGTCCGTTTCGGTACTAGAATCTTCTGATTCTGATTGGGACATCTTTTATTTTGCGGGGAGCTTCCTATGTGGAACATTTTTGTTTCTTCCATTTTATTCGAAAGTGGTGTATGTCCACTGGGGCTTATAATTCTCAAGTCAGAAGGTATTGTGTTGGTGTTGTTATCATCAGTAAATGGCTGTTCCAATCAGTTTTTGGTGTGCATCCTTTCAGAGGGTTTTATTCTTACTTTGATTTCCTAAATCTACTTTTCTCTTCTGGCAACCCTTTAATATGACCTTTGTGCTTAGTTTGAATATATCTGGTTAAGTATTTTCTTTATACTTAAAGTAGTTATATTGAATCGATTGTTTTTTTTTGGGGGGGTTGTTTTTTTTTGTAGCAATGATAATGGGATATCTATGTTAGTTGTGTTTAGTATATCTATTTGTGGGTTATGTTATGTTTATCAATATCAATTTTGAGCAGTACCAGTACTTTAATGGTATTTCAATTTTCTGTTCGAAAATTCTGTTTTCTGTTTTGTTCTTTATTTTTTGCTGTTGTTTTTTTCTTTTTGCGAAACGGAGGATTTCAATTTTTTTCATTCAGGCATACATGGCAAGAAATTTCCATATTTTCGCAGGTGTATGTTTGTTTTGATTCCCTTCAACTTATAATTGATTCAAGATTATCATCTCTCAGTCTCCAATAATATTTAGACAATGATATACTTTTTTTACATTTTTCATCAGTAGAGAATGATATATATATGGATAATCTGAGTTCAAAGGGTGTTGTCGATATTACTATATGTTGTTCGATTTTCATGTTTTTCTTCCTGGTCGATATCCTTGCTCGGTATACAATATTTGATTTGAGATATCCGTCTTGAAATTAGCAGTTACTTTGATTGTACAATTGGGATCTAGTTTAATTATGCTTTATTCGTTAGGAATAATTCAGATTACTCTACTGTTATGTTTTGTGATTAGTGTATTGGACTTTTTCCGTACAACAAAAGCTAACTAATATCTTGTTCAGTCGGTTGCTCAGTGGGGGATGTTAATCTGTTGATTAGATAAATATTTCTCCAAATTCAATTCTTACTTGCAGGTTGAATGGTTGTGTGAACCAATGCTTTTTCGATGAATATTTTTTTCATTGTTTTTGCTTTGTTTTTCTCTATATCTTTTTATCATATCTAAACTTGTTCCGGTAAAACCACTATTCTTTAAGGATTCAGTATGTTCATTTCCAAACTTGTGTGATATCTGTAAATTTCAGGAATCATATATTAGTCGAGTCCCTATACTTTTTTAAATGATTTCCTTTTAATGATTTCGCTTGGATGGTTAAAAATAATGTTCATATTTTTAATTACAAAATTTTTCTTCCTGTATGGTTGGTAGGTATAATTGTTAAAATTGATAGAGACATCAAAGAAATATGGAATTTCAACTCTAGCCTTAATTTCAACATGAAGGTTCATATTTTTCATTTCTTATGAAATATTTGATTATACCCCATATAATTAAGCAACCAACTAAAGTCATATGGAAAAAACCCAAGCACGGTGAAATAAACTCGAAAATTTATATAAGAATAAAACATTCCCCAAAAAACTGATAAAAACTCTTAAGGATGATGTAATCACTCATATCCCTTTCCTTGTATATCTGTAACCATACAAAATATGCAAATAAAATATAAGAAAGACCTCTACACCTACAACGAATAATCCATACAGACTGAACAGGACGGACTCATGAAATTGTGTGTTGTGAATCCTCATTCAATTATATATATATATATATATATATATATATATATATATATATATATATATATATATATATATATATATATATAATTATCCATCGAGATCTGCTTCATCGTATTACAACTCTTCAGTCTGCTATGGACACCATATCCACTCCAGTTCCTCCTTTCCAGGCACATATTCTTTCCGCCCTCCACACCAAAAGCCCCTTACAGTAACACCAGATGAAGCATTATGTTTTTCACACACTCATCTTATTTCACCATTGTACTCAACTCAAGAGGTAAACAGTGTTGCATAGTTGCTTTTTGCAGATAAGTGACCGACGTGAGAGTGATCATCCGGTGTGTGTGCGTGTGTGTATGTATATATATATATATATATATATATATATATATATATATACTGTATCAAGTCTATAGAGAAAACATGTTTTTCAAGTTCCCTAAATAGGATGGTGAGTTCAATTTGCAATGTAAATCCTTTTTGAACTCGATATGTATCCAGCAATGTTCATGCTTATTTCTGGAGTTTGAACATATCTAGTGATTCCTGCAAGATAGACTGCATATGAAGTAAAAATGTCCTCTGATCTTTCATTGATCATCCCAAACAATGGTTACATGACGGTTTCTCTGAAGTGACTGACTACACCAGTTCTTTAACTTCATTTCCACTGAAATAATATTTAAGGAAATGTAGATATTGTCATGTCATGAGGCAGCAATTACCAATCCATCAGTCGTGCATAAATCATTTCGATCCTTTGTTGGTGATCCAAGCTTGCACTCTTCAATAAGCTGAAGCGAGTTATTACTCAAGTATATCACCGTAGAGTAAAATTGATTTGGATAACAAATAATAAACAAAACTCGGCAAGGTAGACCACTACATTTACCTAGGACAACGAATCTCCATGAGACCCTCAAAAGAAGAGGAAATCAAGCGGGAATCACTTTAGGATGGCAGGCCTTTGGCAGAGCAAGCTCAACTTTCAGGAACCAGACGATCAAAATAATCTTAAAAAAGAAGAGTATACAGCCAATGCATTCTTCCAATAGTCACTTATGGAGCTGAAACATGGAACCTAACCAAGAGATAGACCTGCAAACTGAGAAGTATAGAACGTGTGCATAAGTGAATCAAGTTCAACTTTTCAGGGAAAGATCACAAGACAGCACAGCATATAAGGAAGAAAACAGGTGTCCATGACATGATAGAAACTATTAAAAAATTCAAATAAAAATGGGCAGGCAAAAATGAAAGACAACCGATGGACATCACGTCTCATAACATGGATCCCCAGAGATCACATAAGAAACTGAAGCCAACAGAACAAGATTGAGGGATGAACTGGACAGATTCAGGAAATATTGGCTTCATGACGGCCATGATAGAGATTTGTGGCGAATTTTTGGGAAGGTCTATGTCCAATGACGGAAGTTAGAAGACTGATGATGATGATGAACATGGTTGCACTCTTGTTGTAAGAAGCAACTTCGACTGATACTTTGGTGGCTTTGTGTCAGAGTAAGCTGAGCACTAGGCCATTTAGTAATGATTGATAAGAAGGCAGTCACTTGGATCATAACTACTGCACTGGGTTCGATCTTAATAGAGTTCGTCACATATTATCTTGTGACTGACTAAGTTGAGTAGTTAAACAGTCCTGATGTTTGTTTTTTGTTGCATTTTTTCATTTAAAAAAATCGTTCAATTAAAGGTTGTGGGATTCGAAAATATAGGTTTTTTAAGAACTTAAATACCAATTTTAATAATTTT
Organism: Thysanoteuthis rhombus; assembly: GCA_963457665.1. Taxonomy (NCBI): domain Eukaryota; kingdom Metazoa; phylum Mollusca; class Cephalopoda; order Oegopsida; family Thysanoteuthidae; genus Thysanoteuthis; species Thysanoteuthis major. The sequence goes on along the minus strand of OY735214.1, from coordinate 4,297,216 downwards.
GACCAGTTTTTACCTTCGTCCGAAACTTTCACATGCTTACCAGAGATCTACGCCTCAAGAAACATTTTACAGGCATAATTTTCTACTTCAAACTCCTGTGTTCATAACTTAAATCAGTCGGTGATAACAACTGAAAATTGAGATGGGAGTAAATTGTACCGTAGGGCAAATGTTTATCGGCTAGTTTGGCATAAATTCAATTTGTGGCAGTATATGAATGTTTTGAATCAAAGCAGGTACATAATATCATAGAATGTGTTATGAAAATTGAGTTTGGACACTTTTTGATGGTGATTCCTACTTTAATTCTTCCGAGGCCTTCAAATAACTGACCAATATTGCTACTATAAACAGAGGAGAGTTTCCGGCCTGTTAGTTCAATATTATTGGCATATACCGATATTACAACGTAAGCTTCCATGATATGAACTTTGACTAACATCTTGGAAGCCAAAAAGGGACATAATTCCATAAGGGTGAAGATTTTCCGAATGAACAAAGTTGTTCTTTTTTAATATTTTTGCTTTCACTATGAATCTTAAGAAAAAGAAAAAGAATACGACTCGGATTGGGGGATTTCTCATTGAGGTCTCTGTCGACCATGACGAAAACGACATAAACAATAACAACAAAGAAGAAGAAGAAGAAGAAGAAGAAGAAGAAGAAGAAGAAGAAGAAGAAGAAGAAAGAGGAGAAAAAGTAGTAGTAGTAGTAGTTTTTGTTGTTGTTGTTATCAATGGTGGTGATGATGATGATGATAATTCTTCTTCTTCTTCTTCTTCTTCTTCTTCTTCTTCTTCTTCTTCTTCTTCTTCTTCTTCTTCATCTTCTTCTATTCTTTAATTATCCTTAGACAAAAAAAAAGCATTTTAAGTTTTTGTTTTCAGTTTACAGTTCCAAACAAGTAAAGTTTTGGGTCTAAAATGATGAGAATATCAAGTTTTATCTGGTTATTTCTAAATGCGGAACTAATTATGACTGACACCGCAAAAATATGTTTGTTTCGGAAAACAAAATAGATGAGAAAATATGCGTATTCTTAAAAGGAAATAATTTTATTGACTTATAAATATGAACTTAAATTTTAATTTCAGTATTCAGAGTTGAAAAATTCAGCATTGAAATTTGGAAATCGATAAAAAAAAGTATAATCCCCTTTTGTTGGACAAGGAAAAGAGTGATAAAACCTGATTTGCCAATATGGACACTTTCTTTGTTTGTTTGTTTTACCTTGTCGAATTCTAGATGTTTTTGATCCAGATTTAGATGTTTTTGATTGTGCGTTAACGTCTGAAATGGCTATTCAGACGATTTCTATGAACATGCGTATTATTTTTCTTTTCAGGATAAAATAAAAAATACTTTAATAAAGTAAACTTGAATGATATAATTTATCATTGATGCATAAATTTTCCAAAGATAATATAAGGAAAAAAAAAAAAAAAAAAGGATGTTTCCCGACTCATCCCGGATGTGAATTTGGAATAAATTTGGCAGTTTTGTATGGCTGTTAGTCGCGTATCTTCTACAGTAGCTGTTATTCATGTCTGATTCTTATTTTGAAGACAGGACTTTCGTTTGCTTGTAGTATTGTTCGACGAACTGATCCCTTGGACCACCAAAACACTTTTAGCAATGCAACAAATGGATATGCTGACTGTCAAACAAATCTAGTTTAAAACGAATTTTAACTTTCAGCACCTTTATTTCTTAGACTATGCTGGTGAACTTGTATTGTAGGCTAAAAGTATATACGTTTAAAATCTTGAAAAATCAAGATGGATAGTTTTCTTGATGAATGTCCGATTTGCTTCAACCCTTACCAGGAACCTAAAGGGCTTCCCTGTTTCCATACTTTTTGCCGTGAATGTTTGCAAACTCATATTGATAATAACTCCGTTGATGGACTTTACTTCAACTGTCCAATTTGTCGAAATCGAACTGTACCCTTTGGGGATGAATGCATATCCGTATGTGAATGGGCAAGGTCGTTCCCAACGAATAATTATATCTTAAATCAAAGCATGGACTATTCACACAAACACTGCCCTACCCACCGAAATGAGATCTTGGATATCAGCTGCAAAACCTGCCGAGTGATGATCTGCTGTCAGTGTTGCCTGGGCCCCCACGAAAAATGCGAGAAAACGCTAACCAAATCCAATGCGAAAAGGATTCAAAAGAACTTGGTTGAATGTGTCGAAAAGATGAAAGTAAATTTTGAACCTCTAGGAAAACGTCTTGGTAAGCTTGACGAAGACAAGGAACTCATAGAAACTCAAGTGAAACAGACTTCCAAAGAATTATCAGATTATATCAAAGACCAGGAACAATATTGGCTCCAAGAGATTGAGGCTGCTCATTCGAGAGAGAGCAATGTCTTACAAGAGGAAAGAAAGAATATGGTTGGGATCATGGAACTGGCAGAAGAGAATATTAAGGATATCGATAATTTGGTTGGTGTAGAAAACACAGAAGTTGGTTGGGAAAGTTTAGTCATCTTTGATTATCAACCAAGACACTTACTGATGACCAAACCAGCTGGTAGAGTTGTAGAAGAGGTTAAGTTCCGAATGAATCCAAAGTTTGTTGAGTTTAAAGATGAATTTTTGAAAGAAAACATGGTGGAAAAAATTGAAAACCCTGCATCGGCCTGCATTGACCCAACGAGCAAAGGGGCCAACAGGCTCCTCATAAGAGAATTCAATTTGGTTCGCAACATTCTTTTCAAAATCAACGACATGGTCATGTTACCCGACCAATGTTTTCTGATCACCGAAAATTTCTTCAAAAAACTTTCAAAATTCTCTGATGGACAAAGTTTGCGAGATATATATTTTCACTCAGCACCTTACGGTCTTTGCTTACTAAAAGACCACTGCGTAGCCGTCTCTCAACCGTACGTTAGAAAGATCACTATCTTTGACTGTGGCACTTTGCAAAAAAAAGATAGTTTCTCTTTTGATAAATGTTACTATGGCTTGGGATCTGACGACAATGAGAAAATCTTCGCTTTGTATCGAGATCAAACTATGTGCGTCGATATAATATCAAAGGACCGTCCTCAATCTTCATATAAAATCCATCGTGTAATAAAACTGCCAACTATGTTCCACTCCTGTGATCATTACATGCTTCGTGTTTTGCCCGTAGGACACGTTTTAATAATAAATTCTGTAAATTCACTGAATGTGACCTGTATAGATCAGGATGGACATGTTGTCTTCCGCTATCAAGGAAGTTCGGATAGCAGCCTTCATTCTATAGCGGATATTGCAGTTGGGAGGAATTTCATATATGTTGCAGACAAAACTAAAAACACAGTTTACAGAATTGGACACGATGGCAGTTTCGTAGATACTTTACTTACGTCGAATGATTGCATTTCGCAGCCTGAAAAAATCTTTGTTAATGATAGAGATGTTTTAGCGGTTTTATCAAAAACGATTCAAAATTCGCAGATTCAACTGTTCACTGGTTAATCCCTATGAATTCTCGAACTCGAGTGCTGTTAATGACAAATACTTTTGACGCATTACTGGTCACATTTCCTGCGTGTTCTAGTAAAGTCATTTTGAGTTAACTATGTTAAGACTATTATACGTGGATAAAAATATCTATCCAAGTTTATTTCATTTATTCTACGAAGAATTACTGTACTTTTCTTTTCTCCCTCTTGATGTTTTATATTTTATTTATTCCCCCCCCCCCTAGATTTTCTCTATTTCTGACCCGAAAAAGATAAAACCATTTTAGTGATCCAAAAATAGTTATACCCTATTTTATGTCTGGAGAGCTCGGGTGATTTTGTTTCTAAAATATTAGCCTGTCATTATGGAAAAATTAGAATAAATATGAGAATCAACTTCAAACCCAAAAATTTGTGGAATTTGATTTTGATTGAGTTTTTTTATTAATTGGAAATAAAATTGAGAACATTATTCTAGTCATTACTTACCGCAATGAGTTGTTTTAAATCAAAAATTAGTTAAGGTGTTTGTCGTCGAGTGAGAAAGTTCTCTATTCCATCCGAGCACAGGTGACTCATAACGAAACATGAAAAACAGAACGACTCTTTACAATTGTAAAGTGGTTTAAGAGGGAAAAAAAAGCAACCCCCACAACTGAGGCCCCAGACTACACCCCTCGATTGCATTTAAAAATCGTAGATCAGATTTATTGCCTGATAAATTTGATGTTTGAAAATACCAAGGGGGCTCGACAATCTCTGGAGCCATCCACACACACACACATATATATATATATATATGGTTTTCAACTCAAAACTCAGACCTCACTCCTTCTTCACATTGTTCTTTAAAGAACATTTTTATGCTGTCATAAAAGTGTATAGTTTTCAAAAGTCGCGACAGATTTTTGAGCTTATCCGTCACTGAGTCAACCGTAAAACGGAATTAATCTTGTCTCACATTTTGCCCTAACTGGAGGGCATGGATAGATGAATGAATAGGGACATACGTCAATTTTCCCTTCCTGATCTATCAGGGAAGGTAAGAAGTGTTTCAGTAAGCATACAATTATGTCTGTGGTTACGGAGTAAAAGCTTTTAAAATGTTAGCAAAATGATTTCAACAATAATAAAAATAGCTTGGATATCCACATCGTTATTTTATTGAAGATTTTCAAACGAGCAATAGGCTGAACTTAGCTGCCAGGGGCTGAAATTTCTTATATGAGTATCAGTCAGGGGTTAAATCGAAGGATAACTTCTGCCTAAGGAGGAAAGCATAGTAATGATAAATGACTGAATGGGAGAGTAGTTCTATTCCATGTGAATGATAGATTTAGATAAATTTAGAACCATATTTCATTGATATTTGGATTAGTTCCAAATGGCTAATACAGTTATCACCTGGACAATGTCCCTCAAAATGCGAACAATTACTACTTTATTTGGAAGTACTGTATAATCTTGAGAGTGGGGGGACAACCATAAGAATATAATGCAAACAGGCTTTGGTTTTGCAAACTATTTAAGGACTTTCTATGACCAGCAACCAGGAAACAATTCAAAACTTTTCTCCTTGAATTCAGCATTTGATAACCCTATAGTTGTGATATTTGCGAATCAAGGATAGAATAGATTGCAGGAAGGCCTTCACTACAGGGCCCTTGAGCCTGTACCCTACTGGTTTGGGCAAGATTGGAAGTTTCGTCATTTCCTCTTAAGAATTAATATTTGTGTAATGATACGTTATTAAGAAATCTTTCAGAAGTTACAAGATAATTTTTGATCATATTTTTTTTAAAAACTTTTTGAAAGGAAAATAGTAATGAATTATGACGTATGACTGACTGAAAAATACACAAAGTTTCAGTAAATCAATAGGAAATTGGTGATGGATTTAGATGACACAAGTGCCGAACTGTGTATTTTAATTTTGAATATTTATTCAACTACTGCTACGTATTACGCAGGCCTTTGGCAAAGCAAGCTCAACCTTCAAAAATAAGAACATCCCATTAATCCTAAAAAAGAAGGGTATATAACAAATGCTCTTATTGAGCTGAAACATGTAACCCAACCGAGAGACGGATTAGCAAATTGATAACCATGCAACTTGCACGTGAGAAAATTATGCTAGACCTCAAAGGGAGCGATCGCAAGACAGCACAGTACATCTGGAAGAAGACAGGAGTCAGGGACATCATAGAATCCATTAAAAAGCTCAAATGGCAGTGGGCTTTCCATGTTGTACGAATAGTGGACAAACGATGGACATTGCAACTCATGACATGGATCCTTGGAGATCACATTCGGAACCGAGGCTGGTAGAATATTCGACGGAGACACGAGAAATTCAGAAAGTACAGGCTCTGCGACGCCCTCAATAGAGAAGTGTGGCGAATCCTGGGGAAGTTCTGTGTCCAACGACAGATGTTGAAATACTGATGATGATGATGATGTATTTGAGCTTATAGTGAAATGTCGTAATGCTATTCAAAAAATTTCAATTCTGTCACACTCACTTTCAATAGTATTATTCCATGATAAATAGTAAAATAGTAGGATTAATATTTCGCATGTTGAAAGATTGTTATAGATTATCTGTTCAATTAGGATTAAATTATGACTAGAGCCAACCAGTTTTAGTGCCTTTGGTTTTTAAAGCTCACTGGTATCAATATATCATAAGTCTGTTAATAACTCTTCACGTTTCTTAATTTTCCAGTCGTTTTTTTTTTTATTACTGATAAAACCAGAAAAGATATTTAAAAACATGTTTCCAAGAATGTATTCGCTTCTGATTTTTTACAACTCTTTGATTTGTTGTTTAGTGTAGGTTATAGAGAACCTTTTATCTCGAGATTGTTATTCACGATATAAATATAATCTTAAACTATAAAGCCTTTCGTGCCACTGTTCGAAAATATTTTCAAGAAAGCTGCAATTTAACCGTACAAAAAGATTAATAATCTCGAGAGAGGCGTTTTCCATCGGAAGCTGTACATCTGAACGACTGAAATAAAATAAAAATTCCAGTTGGCTTTATATTTACGATGTAAATATACCCTCCCCCCGCCCGAAAAAAACTATTACATATTACGTCCTCTTCCAAGACTGACTGAGGTCTTTGCATTGGCGCCAAAAATATATACAGATGTCAGATCATAGTGGTTGAACGAAGTGGTGAATTTCCTAAAAAACTTAAGTTTTGTAATAAATTTATCCCCTCCCTTTTAACAACAGTTTTGAGGAAAATATTGCTAAAACTTTTTAGCGAGTGTTCAATTGACTACGTAACTAAAAAGCAAAAGTGAAATCTCTCTCTCATCAATCTGCATATTTTATTTTATACAAGTATACATAATTCTTAGAAGACTGTAAAATAGGTGGAAGGGGTCAAAATTTTGGGAAACTCACCTCTACAAATGGAAGGGAGACATTCTGCCCTTCTGAGGTGTCGAAACTGATCGAGTATTTTCTCTATCCTGAGGAGTCAAAAATTGAAGAGAAACTCTTTCTACTCTGTGAGGGATTCGATCGAAGGAAAATTTGACCACTGTAAAGGGGGTCAATGTGACTGTAGATTCTAATCATTTAAGTTGAGAGAAGTGAACAGGGATTTCTCCCCCACCCCCCACTAAACAGTCAAAAAACAACAAGACACTCTCCCCCCTTCAAAATGTTGAAAGTGATGGAAACTATTCCCAAATTAAAATAAAATGAAATAACTTTTGGAGAAAAAAATTTCATCTGAAATGAGTTTCTATATAATATGAGGTTTCTAATTCATTCTAGCTTACTAATTACATCCGTTATTGAGCTAAGCAGCCGGCTGTAATAAAATCATTGGGGTGTTTACATAGTATAATGTAATTTATTATTAGTACATATATATATATATATATATATATATATATATATATATATATATATATATATATATATAATACATTACTTTGGAAAGCAGTCTCTATTTCATATTACCAATATATGGAGCATTTTTAATTTGATTGAGATAAATCCAACTTTGAATATCATTTCACTGTTTGTTTCATCGAGATTTTTTACAAAAATCATTTCAAATAATGTAACATTTTTGATATCATATAGAATTATATGCTGCCTCCAACGTTCCCGAAAATTGATTTGGTGAACCTGCCCGTATGTTTTATGACAACCTAGTGTATTAATAAATAGCTATTATAATCCCTGTCATTGGACGATTTTTCTCGTCCTATAATTGTATTTGTCCGCGGAAATGCTTGCCATAGATCAGCTACTAGAGAAATTCAACACAGAGATGCACACTTGACATTTGTTTAGAACATTTTCTGCTCGTTCGTACATTTGAACAGTCCTCAAATCTTCTATGTACGCTCCAAGTTATTAAATAATTGAGTATCTCGTTTCAGTAATTCAAATTCGAGCTGACATTTGTGTTGTGTCATTATTCAATTTCGGGGAAATTGTTGGATTGTTTTTCATCATCAAAATTGGTGGAATGATGTTATTGTTATAATACGATAGATGGTTTAGTTGTGGCATGGACAAGTGGTTAGCTGTAGGGGAAATCAAATGGGCAAATCTAGTTCTAACTCTGATCGGGACAATCTGCGATCACTTTGCGCTGATGAGCTTAGAGAATGCACCAAGACTATCCCTACCACCACAGGTAAATATAAAAGCGAAGTCAGCTAATTTGTAGACCCAGGTAGGTAACGGTTGAGTTGGGATTCTAAGCTCCTATCCAATATATTGAAAATAGGAAACTGACATATTATTGAACGTCGTTGCAAGAAGTACAGTAAACAGCTTTTTAATGAAAGTTCGATTGGCCGATCAACCTGGAAGAAAATAATAATGTATCAAAAAAAAACTCTGCAACATCCCTAGTAGTACATAAGAATGTATGATAAAAGAGTTACTAAATGTTTCCAATTTTCTATGTTCCCATCCGGCGAGTTGAAATTAATGAGACCATTCCTTAATTTACAACAGAGATATTCACTTTTTTTTTTTGGTGCAACGGCCAGTTTAACATAATCTAAAGGGATCAAAATATGCAAATGCCCATCTAATATAAAAATAAGTTTTCTTAACAACTAACTTCCGGCTATTTCAAATCACGTATCATTTGTAAACCCTACTGCCCACGTTGAAGACCCTTACTTACACTAACACCCACTTTTGGTAGATTTGTCAAGTTAAATTTGGAGGAGTTTGTCATGTTTCGTACACCACGGAGAATATCTACCATATGTACTATAAGAACTTGTCTGCATATTTCCATCCGTCACACATCGAAAAAATGTTACGTCTGAAGAGGTAGGGTTTCAAAGAGGTTTAGAGAATAGAATTGCAACCAAGACAACGAGGAGGGCAAGACAGAGAGATAGGGAGATAAGTTGATATATATATATATATATATATATATATATATATATATATATATATATATATATATATATATATATACACACACAAACAAATACGTATGTATATATATATATATATATATATATATATATTACTCCCTTTCAACGAGCAGTTAGCAACTACTCAAAATAACGAAGTTAGCTTGATTTGATTCCAGTGTATATTTGATTTGTTGAAGTTTTTTTACCCGGAATTCAGCATAGATGATAAGAAAACAAATCAAAATTCATGTTTCTGTCGATTGCAAAGTAAAAAATGCTTGTTTTTTAGCAAAACTTTCCTTAAGATTAAAATACGTAAAGTGTCCGTATTCTTGAAGGCTTATATACTGTTTTTACAACTTGCCCCGAGTGAAACAAATCTAGTTTTTTATGATTCATCCGGTTCCATATATTCTCTTTTCCTCTTTGCACCGTTTTCACAATGGACATTTGATGTCATCATTAAAAAGTGTTTAGTTATCATACATTATTGTTACATTCCTTTTGAGCTCATCCGTTGCAACGTCGACCAACTCATAGATAGTTTTAAGATTCGCACATTATATCAACTTTGGAGAGATAATCCTTAGAAACGAAATTCTTTGGATACACCAGAGTGTTTCACTTCTGTGATTCCGTTCAGAACTTAATTCTTCCTCCTAACGTTAATTACTTTTTCCTTGTTTTGAACATTTCGAACCAACTTCTCATATTACTGTAACACTTGATGTACGTCCAATCAATTTGGCTTTTGTTGCTTATTACGTTGTCAAATTGATTTAAACAAAACGACATACGATATTCACCAAACTTTTGCCCAAAGACAAATGACGTCATTGTGAAATTTCAGAATGAATGATTGAATGATACCGAACAAAATGAAGTCAAAATCATTGGGAATTTTCTCTTTTCTTGGACTCCCTGACTGAAGTTAGAACTGGACGGTAGATATTACAACCCTATGTAAGACCATCGGCACTTGAACCACAACTTGTGGGTCAGTCTCTTAGCATACTACATCAACTCTCCGTTCTCACAGGAGATTGATTCATACGTAGCAACTATCTACAGTACAGGAATTGTAGATTTTTGATACTTTTTTCTTTTATGTTTTTGTTCAGTTTCACATGGAGGAGATAATTCGTGGTTTTAGTTAATTGTGAGATATAAACCTGAATATCCTTACGAAGATAAAATATCATTGTAAGGGTATGCAGAAAAAAGTTATGGCTTTGAACAAGTCATCTTTTAAATCAAATGTTACGGTAATTATCTTTTTTCATCTTATGCAATAACGTGATGTCGCTAATATACTGTGAAATGTTGGGCTTGAATCCCAACATCCACCGCTGATGGGAGATGAATCTTATCTTAGGCTCGACGCCATGACAGTTTGATAATTTCAAAAGAGTGATATGAAGGCAGAAAGTCTATTATGAGAAAAACTCAACCACAAAATACAAATTTGGACCCTTTGCTTAAAAATATCAAGAACAGTTTCCATAAATATTTAAAGACAAAATGATTAATAAGACACAGATATTTAGACAACCCTAATTAAAAAAGGAAAAAAAAAGGAATAAAATGGAGAAGAATCTGATGTTATTTCAAGTGACGTCTGGCGGTCGTTGCTGTGACAACACGGCCGGAAACTTTTCTCTGATCAGGAATTAGAAAACGTGAAAATGTGGGAAACAAGAAAAAAACACTAACAATTAGTGGCACTCTTTGTTTCTTAGTTCTTCTTCTTTCTGTGTTTTATTCTGGAATGAACTCAATAGAATTTTCGGAAGTAGCAGGGAGGATTCTAAAAGTATCTGATCACCTGGCTATATGAACTGTCGAAGTAAATTTTTAATTAGGAACTGGAATAGAATTTTCCTATATTGAGAAATATATCTGGCTACAAAATGGCTTGCTGTTTGACACTTTTACTTTCAGGGAGATCAGTCGGTTGAATGGTTTGCAGCGTTCAATCATAGTTTGATATCTATTTTTCAATCCCCACTTATACATTGGGAAACACATGATTCATAAATCCATTAGTTTAACCAACACATAAGCACTTATGATATGTGGAGCACTAGCAGGTCGGATGTAGTCATAACCAGGACGAAATACTATTTATCTCTTTTTTCAGTGACAACCTATGAAGATGTTTAATGCCAATGATTTTTTGAGACCATGATGAAAGTGTGAAACTCGTTGATTTATATTTGATGATGGGGAAAAATGTGCTTTTGTTTAATGCAATTTAATCGATATATTGGATGACTGTAATTCTGATAAGATACATTTGTCTCGAGGGACATTGATTATTCTTTGAATTTACACAACAACAGACTTATAATAAGGATATACAAGGCATATATATCGTAGCAGTCACAAACAAACACAGGTACACACAAATAGAAACACACGCACACGTACACAGACACACAGACACACACATATATATATATGTATGTGTATATATATATATATATATATACATATATGTGTGTGTGTGTGTGTGTGTATATATATATATATATATATATATATATACACACACACACACACACTGATATATTTATGACCCAGCAGTCTGAAGGGTTATTATTAATTTTGACCAAATAAAGGAACTTTTTTCGCCTGCTTTTCGGCCTCTTTTTTCCCCTCCTCTCTTCCCATGTCCAAGTCTCCCAAAGCAAGTCAGTAATCGCCCAGTCTATAGCTTTGTCCTTGCAAATCACAACCCAATTACAAAAACAGAGAATGGTAATAGAGATACAACTTACAAAAACTTGTGACACACTAATTGTTGCCCCCTGCCTGCGGGAAAGAAGTCACCAAATTAAGACCAAGGTCAGCGTTCACTAACAATGTCAAAATTTTACAAAAAACGTAAATAGTACGTTCGCTACGAAATAAAAATACATAGTTGTTGTGGATTGCGTTTGTGGTTCTACACATACTCAAAATCATTTGAATGAACGAGTGATGAGCAGATCAATTGTTTGACAACTGTCTTGGATTTCATCTTGAATGTTATACTCACCAGGCCATAAAAAAAATTTAGGATGCTTTTTAACCAAACTAATTATTCAGGGAATTCAACTTGATAGGAAGTAAAAATGCCCTAAGTTCTGGTCAGATCATATTTTCAACTTCTCCCTTGAAATTATTACATATGAAGTTCGTGTTGGTAAATACGAATGATAATACAGATAGAAATATTCAAAATTATATGAATATGAATAAAAATATTTAAAAAACGAACAAGTATAATCATCATGTTGGTAATAATAATTATGATATTTACAATGATAATCATAATATGAATATGAATACGAATATAAATATGAATTATAATATAAATAAAGATATTTTTTTTAAATTAATATGAATATACCTTTTTTGAAAATGCTTTGAATTTATGCATCAACACAATGTATATATACCATTGTGATTGTTTTTGTTTACACCTGCAAAAAGGTTGCATAGCACTGGGTTTATCAGCTTCAGCATGATTCAATAGTTCCAAGGAGAGGTTGAGAAGAGAGGGTAAATGTGAGAACGAAGAAGAGAGACTAATAGAAGAGGAACAAAAAAAAACAGAATAGAGAAAGATAAAGAAAAAGGAAACGAGGAAAAAGAAAGATATTTGAGGGAAAATGTGAAAATTAAACCCTGCTTTCATTTTCACATTTTCCCTCAAATATCTTTCTTTTCCTCGAAAAAAAAGAGAAAGAAAGATAAAAATCAACGCAAAGAAAGAGAAAAATCGATTAAGGAAATTGGGTACGGGAACAGTCGGCAAACATTCATTTGAATAAACAAAGGGGAGAATAATATGAAAGAGAAGGGAAAATACAGAGAAAAAGTAAAGGGATGGCCAATAAGTTAACAAAAGAAAGACAAAAAGAAAAGAAAAGAGAGAAGTAGACGGATGGGAAAAAAAACAAGAAAGAAACAAAGAAGGGGAGAAAATATGACGAGCGATTGAGAGTAAGGAAAGGAGCGGGTTAGATCGGGAAAAAAATAGATCCAAAAGAAATTTGGAATGGAATGAAAATGTGAGGAGAGAAATGTGAAAGAAAACTAGGCCAGGAAGAAAGAGAAGGGAAGAAAATAGATCAAAGTATAAAAAAGAATAATAAAAAATCTGAAGGATGGAAGAATGAAATGAAGGAAAAATAGAAAGAGAGGAGGAAGAAAGCAATGAATAAAAAATGTTTGGAGAAAAGAAGGGAACAAACAGGAAAATGCAAATGAATTCAACAAGAAAGATGATAAAAAAAGATTAGATCAAGACACAATCAAAGAAAAGGAGGAACAAAGACAAAAAGAAAAAAATTGAAAAAAAAGAGACATGAACAGAAAGAAAAAAAAAGTAGAGATTCGAATATACCAAAAGAGAAGGCAAAACAAATTTTAAGAAATGGTTGATTGTCCAATCATCAAGACGACGTCTGGCTGGTTATGTGATACGGAAACGTACAAACGAGAAGCACAGCTGTAAACGTGGATCTTTATCCCTTTTTCTCTTCACCTTGATCTCTACGTTTTTTGTAGAGGGAGGGGTTCCTCATTCTTCTAAAAGAGTCTAGAACAATACCATGGAGAAAAATCCCTTATTATGACGTTAGTCCCTCTTCAATATTTAATATTCAAAACTGATGTGACTAGACAGCTCTTAACCGGCAGGTGTTAAGAGGAATGGACATTTCCGAAACTTTTCTCCATAACTGTTACATGCATATACGTGTGACTATTTCTATGTATGTGCTTTTTTGTGAATGTGAGTCTGCGTAAATGTGTCTATGTATGTGTTTTTATAAGTTCGGGAAAGCGAATGTGCATTTTATTGTGTGTGTGTGTGTGTGTGTGTGCAAAAAATGTGCATTTGAAAATGTTTTTTCAATTTTGTGTGGTTCAATCGATCTTTATGTATGTATTTCTGCTGGCGGATGTGTGTGTGTGTGTGTGTGTGTGTGTGTGTTGGGGATAGCTACTATATGTATGTGTGCTATTTTGTTACTTTGTATGTGTTTGATATATATATATATATATATATATATATATATATATATGTATATATATATATATATATATATATATATATATATATATATATATATATATATATATATATGCGTGTGTTTGTGTGTTTGTGAAAATAAATGGTTTCAGAGATATGGGGTCCGTTGTATGACCAACTCAATTCGAAAGAGCGACCCTGCCAATCACAGTCTTTTTTGTTCACAACTAATAAACAAGGGAAACAATTGTTGAATCGTCCAAGAAAATATTTACTTTTTAATCCCTCTTGGGAGTTTTTCCAGTGTTGAAATGGACAACAGAATAAAATGTTTGCATGGAAAGGAGTCCTCTCAAATTCTTTCTACGTGTTGCCTTTTGGGAAGCAGTATTGCACCTCGTCTCAAGAACTCTAGGATAACACCAGGTATATAAAAATAAGTATGTCTCCTTTCATCTATTATTATGCTCTTCTGATATTACCGTCACAATGTCACCTGTCAATAGACCCCCCTGTTGGGCCCAGTAAATAAACTTCCAGACGGTTTGCAAAAAGCAGGCACAATAAAATAACTTTTGAAGACTGTGAAGTTAATGTTTCTAAGGTAGACACGAGGAAACACTCAATGCGGTAAAAATGACAGAATCTCTTGAGAGTTAGAACACAATAAATTCACGCATAAATATCAATCAATATTCTGAAAAGGAACATTAATAAAACATTGGTTTTCAAACTCTATGTTTCGGCACTTATCTCCCAATGCGCAGCATAAATCTTTCCAAAGCCACAAGCATTTCATTTGAGCCATGGAAATATACTCTCCGGTTACCATCTCAATCTTTTCAGGAACAATTGAGAAGCACCTCCCCTTTTGATAACTGTGTGAAACAGTATGCCTATTTCATTTTTACAGCAGGCTCGCTGCGTAAAAAACAAAAACATTCTTTGGTGTAACGTCCAGCAAAGAGTTAACTAACCACCGATTTATACGTGAAGGAAAAAAGTCGTGGTTATGATTACGCAGAGTAATTTACTAGGCTGGCACAAGCCAATGTTATTTGGGTACTCATGTGCTCGGAGGCAGTAGGTGAACCATTAGCTTATGATAGAGAAACATCACGGTAAGCTTCTAAATAATAGGTATAATGATAAGCAGTGATGAGTCTTAGGCTATAGGCCTCTGGTATACCCGAGTCAGATGAACAATTTCTAATCTCTCCAGTCAGCACCACAAAATGACTGTACGATCCATAAAGCCCTCTTTCAATGAACTTGAGAAATGCTGGCGGGGAGGACCATTATGCTTAAGAATATTCATAATTTGGTAATTAGTAATCTATCCATGTCTGCCGGATGGAAGATACTGGTCTGATCCGAGCCGAGGGACAGGGGAGAAGATTCGAAAAAGTTCTGATTTAGAGCAATGGTTTACAAGGTAACAATTCAACATTGGCTTCTTCTTCCCCATTTTTACAATACAGAAATCATGTGTGAGTAATCAATGAATTTTTGTTATTTTTTCAATGCCAGTGAAATACTTCTTGCTTTCCTAATGTCATTTTTATTAACGGGAATATATTTGTACTTTTGTATCTAAATGAGAAAAAAACTCATTCTCATTCTCCCTCTCTCTCTCTCTCTCTCTCTCTCTCTCTCTCTCTCTCTCTCTCTCTCTCTCTCATATATATATATATATATATATATATATATATATATATATATATATATATATATATATATATTAATCCTTGGTTTGGCGAGCCCCCGTATAAAGATTTTCGAATTCAATCACGCACGATGCACGCAAAAAATTTCCTTTCTGCACTGCTAACTTAAATTTTCCTGCATCTGAATTCGAATATTTTTATTGCATTTGAATAGAGATTTTTTTTCTGTTTTGATTATAAGATTAGATATTTTTCAACGAAACAGATGCTCTTCCCATTTTTTTCGAAAAGTGCAAGGGCATTTAGATTTTAGGGCAAATTCTTGATATTTTGAGATACCTGATAGAGTTTAAAACCCAACTAACGAATAAGTTTGATATTCATAAAAGGAGTCAACGGTAAATGTTCAACTTTCGTGTGTGTGTCATGTTTATTTTGGAGGAAATTGTTAATCATTTAACGAATGTTGCTCTACTGTTAGAGAGAGTCCCTTTATTCTCGAGAGAAATATCACTATTTTAACCTTTGGTTTGTTTTTTGGGGGGGTTTTTTGTACTATTTTAAATCCGTACCGAATGTAACTAGTTACGCAGGAAGAGTTATTGTTACGTTGACAAACTTGAAAATATACTGGTATTTGTCCACATGACATTTTTCTGTGTGAGTTGTTTTTTTTACTCCTTCGAACATCGAAGCCTTCGTATGAGAATTGTTCCTCGTTTATTTTTTATTGTCTTTCAATCCATTACACCGCAGAAACTTCAAGGAATCTTTTTTAGGTTTTAGAAAAAAGTCCATTGAAGTTTTAAGGAGAGACAGGAGTTCTTTACAAATGTTTATATAACATACATGACCAGGGTATGTGTATTGGAATGTTTGTCCGTTCTATTGGATGATTTGCGAGATATTTCCGATTTATTTTTGTTTTCTAAGTTCACTTCACTGAACAACTCAGTCACCATTTTGTTCTACTCTCTCTACCTTTCTTTTAGACAACTTCTCAATTCCATTCCCGCAGAATCATTTATTTATTCTTTTTCAGCTGATAGGTACGACGCAAACATTTGAGTGTCATCAAGGAGATTAATTTTTTATTCATATCCACAGAACGATTCAGTAGAGACCAAAACACGCTATTCTGCATTTGCAATATACAACGAATTAACCGGATGAGTCAACACTTCTAAACTTAACTGTGACAATGTTTTTTATCGCAACGTTTTTCAATTATGAGCGAACTAACCCAAAACACTGGGCTTTTATCTGATCTGTAGCCCCGATAACTCACTCTACTTATTGGTCAGTAACTATCCCATCTATTATGCAGGCCATAAAGTTAAACAGTACATATCTGTCGCTGATGCCTGTTGATAATACAATGTGTTGCCTTCGCGATCTAATATTCAAATCGAAATATTGATATTGACATTTGCCTTTTCTGCTTCGATTTTCATACAACTGCTACCAATAAGATTTCAGAACGACCTACCCTAGCAAACCTCCTCATGTTTTGATTATTAAATGTAATTCATGTTGATCAAGTCATGTTTTTGTATTCCCAAGTCCTAGAGGCAGCTATTGATAATGCAGTGGGTGTGTAGGCCAACTATATTCGAGGGACACTAACTACATTGCCGCTTTATCTGACATGGGGGGGTGCAGCCATGTCTACCCACCCTTAAATTCGAGTGTTACTTACTCTTTGATAAGGTCGTTAGAAAATCAACAGAAAACGGTCGAAATATGCTTGCAAACATTTCCATCTATGAATTGAGATGGATAGATAGATTGATAGATATGTATTTGTCTACACACAGGGTTCAAATACTGATGAGAAGTTTAGTTTCACCGTTTTTAGATAATAGCTGCTGTGCGTACATTCGGCAGCCATCGACGAAAATTGAATTTTCTTTTCTTCTGAACGATTCAGTAAAAACCAGAATGTTTGATAATCTTCAGACGGGATTTAAAATGAATATGTCCGATGAGTGAACACTCACAAGCCAACTGTGACAGTCTTGTAGACCTTTATTGCCAAGTCACAAAAAAAAAAAAAAAAAAACATGCGGTTGAGTATTATCCTGAGAGAATATGATTTTCTTTCAGCAAACTGATTCCGGTAATTGTCTTATATTTAGTAGTACTTGTTTGAATCATCTGTTTTTTTTTTCTCTGGAAGTGACTCGTAAGAAATAAATTCCATCTTATCCCGAAAACATCTTATTCACATGGAAGAAAGTTAATGGTGGTTCATTTTGCTTTTCTAAAATTCGTCACGTTGTACATTGTAGTAAAGTATATATTCTTCATAACAATATATGGTTCTGTATAATATTTTTGCTTAAAATATTTTTTGAGAGGACATAATTTTTATCTTTCGAATTTATGTACTTCTGAAAGCCACTGATATTGTAGACAAATACTCGCTGAATTTCAAAACTTATATAGAATATATTTAATGAAAAGGTTTGTGTGAGTCTTCATTTAATTGAACCGAAGATTGGCGCCGTCTGCTATTGAAGGGATTCGCAAAAGATCTTTACTATGTGTATGATTTTATTGTGTTGTTGTTACTGTAGGACAAGAAAGAAATGATCACATTATCCTTTTATAGTAATCATAAATATTTGTATTCATTTGTACATCTTCACAACAGTTGTGTCTTGAAGGCTTTCATTTAATATCAACAGAGTGCAAAGTTCAATAAGTCAAAACTCTGCCCCGTTGAATTCTTATTATTAAATCAAAATTCAGCCAGTAATATTATATAAACTTTTTTTTTGCTTTTCTCATGTTTTTTTCTTCATCCTAAATAACTCACACTTGCACTGATCAGAGCAACAGACTGCAGGGGTGGGGGTGATTGCAAGGAAGACGGTTGGATGGTAGAAATAAGCAGAATTAGATACTGATGTTGCCAGCTTTACAAAGAAACGGAATTTTAGACGGAAACAGCAAAGATTTGAAAGGTTACTTGCTAAATGATCTTTGTTGACCGTTTAGATATTTTTGTAAAAAGAATTACGTTGATTTCGAACTAAGGGGTTTAATTCAACCGAATGTAATAAGACACTGCCCGACTGCATGCATATTTGACGAAAGCAGTTGACCCTCCACTCTTTCTGTACACTATGACGCCAGATTTTTTTCCATAAAATAACGCCAGATCTTTTTGAGAAATGATTAAATATCCTCGAACCCCAAGAGAAAATGAGGTGAGTACCATCCAGAAAAATCAAATAAATCTCTACATTTTAACCAGACACGTACGGAAAGTCTTAGTAGACATGGCTATACAAAGTAATTCAAAGGAAGTATCCGAAAAAGATAAAACGGGTAGATGTGGACAAACATAAGGTCTACCAGGAAACTGACAGCCATATTTGCTGATATCAACTCCCAACTATGTTTTCCTGTGATGGAATGGGTACAAGCCTTTACTTTGTTTCCTTGCTTTTTCGAAGGAAAACAAACATGTGAAGACCAAAAATGCTGGAAAAATGATGGATTATGAGGATGACAGTCTTGCTTATAATTCTTGGAGTGCTCTCAACGAGCCAAGTGATAAGGTCAGAAAAATCCCAAATGAGAATCGATTCAATCCAAACGACAGCACTACTGAAAACTGCTAGAATACTGAGGAAAGTGCTGAAGTATTTTCAGTATTAGCTGCCATCAATCAATTAACTACAGCAAGTGGTGACGAGTAATAAAGATCAACTGCATGATAGAGGGCGCTGTCCCTTGAAAATTAGCCCTGATTCACAGATAAAAGTGTTTTATAACCAATCGCAATCAAAAAGACATTCTGGTTAATCGAAAAAGTGCAATGAAAGGAATTCGAAGTTAACAGATTATTCACGAGTGTAGTGAGATAAACAAGTTACAGTTTGTGGGAACACTTGATAAAAAAGAAGAATTATTCTGAGAAAAGAGAACGGAGAAAGTTGAGTTCCAACAAACAGTTGTGAAATAAGATTTGATTTGTGTTCCATTTTAGCACAGTCTGTTTACCGAACATTCGGAAAGAAATATTTGAAAATGATACATTCCATCGAAGCACGTATTATCACGCAAAATATTCGTATCGCTATCAAATGATTATTTCCACCTCAGTATCCAATTTTATATCATTGTGTCGGGAAAAAACAAATCGAAAAAAGATTAATTGAAGAGGTAAAAGTGTGTTTGGGTTATCTTCTCATGAAAATTCAATCGATTACTGGCGTAATGCTGACTTGAAGTGCAGGTAGCCTGACGGTTACCAGCACTGAAAATAAATCAGTGAGCTAGATTCAAAATAAGGCTGGGGCAGTTTGTATTCCTCCTCACTAATGATTTATGAACGAGCATCATTACTAACGTATTTGAGTCAGTCATCAATTTGTATGTCATGACTCACCTTGACAGAAAATCTCTTATGGCAAAATCCATCTTAGGTAGATATCTTCAAGATTCACATCTGATATGTTATTGTTATCACCCACATAATCAGTGCCGTACTGGATGGCAGCTTTGCCACACATGGCATCACTGGGGCTTTCGACAAAGTGTGTCGTGAGGTATTGCTCCACCGGTTATGGCTACTGTCGCTGAGTACTTTGGTTCACAGGTTCATTCCTGTCCGGGTAGAATCCCAAAATTTGTGAATAATGGCCAGATATATCAATTCTAGTTCACCTAGGGACCTTTTCCTTTTGACAACACTCTTCCCGATATTTTAATCGACTTGGATGACAATATCATCGGGTTTCCTTCTATAATGGTTGCTTGAAGTACGTCAGCCGATAATAATAATTGTACGGGACCTCAAAAAACATGACATGACATCAAAATCTGAATTGAAAATAAGAATATTTTCCCTTCCATTGAAATCAAAGCTAAGAATATTTTTTAAATTATACATGACTCCATTTTTTTCAACAAGCTTTTCAAAAGGTTCCTCGTGAAACGTGCATATTGTATCAGGGAGAAGGAAATTTTCAGTCGTCAGGTAACAACATGAGTGATTCTACTAGTGCGTGTCTGTTATGACGATGCAACACAAATGAAACTTTCGTCGTTTTTTTTTTTTTGGCCTCTCCATGTAAGAAATTTCAAAATTTTTTTCGATAAGTAGAAAAAATATACGTGTGTGTGTGTGTGTGCATGTGTGTGTGTGTGTGTGTGTGTGTGCATGTGTGTGTGAGTCTTTGTGTGTGTGTGTGTGTGTGTGTGTGTATGTTTTGCCCTGAATGATTAAAAGCAATCGAGGCATGAAGAGGATGATCTCCATTGAAAGCTATAAATGAAGTGCAACGTTTTAATTCTGCTTGTGAGCCAATTTCTTGAGTGAAAAAAGGATCTTCTTTCCACACATACACACACATACGCACACATGTACATACACACACATGCACACACGAAATTACATTCCATATATATATATATATATATATTGATATATATATTGATATATATATATATTGATATATTTGTATGGATATAAAAAGATTGATATGTAAGGAAATGCTTGTGACCGTTTAGGTTTGTGTTCATGTATTGATATATCCTATGTATAATGAATATATCATTCCAGTAAACCAGTTACTCTTCTTTTATTTTCAATTTTTGGTATTCATCATTTTTCTACCATTTTTTTCCTCGTTCCTCATTTATTTATTTTTTTTAAGCTGGGCGAATTAGAAGCCAGTTTGTCAGGAAAGGTTGAAGACAATAACATTCACAACAATGGTTGATTGTTATCACTAACACACACGTATGCATATTCTTGAGCAGCCATACGGACAGAACGAAACAGCTGTCTGATGATGACTCAAATATATATATATATATGTGTGTGTGTGTGTGTGTGTGTGTGTGTGTGTGTGTGCGTGCGTGTGCGTGTGTGTGTGTGTATTGTCTACATTCCTGACCGAGCATTCTTATTTTCTTTCTTGCCTGGAGTCAGGAAAATCCTGACCCACACCGATCGATGATTCAACCCCATGTATTGAACAGAAAATGAAAATAGTTATTTATCTCCACTCTGCAAAATATAACCTCGTAAACACAACAGATGCTGATCAAGGGAGAAGAAAAATACCAGACATGGATAGTCACGTTCATATGTAACTAGACAAATACAAAAAAGATGATATAACTTATCCGAAAATGCACAGGAAATATTCGATGAAGTTAAGATATTTATTAGTAATGCTGAATAGCATGCTTTAGTTCAATCTAAATGCACAGACAACTGTTGTTTTACAACACTGGACTAAAATTATACCTTTTTTTTTTTGCATCAATCATCAAATTAAGTTAACATTTTTTATTATATATATTTAAGTAGCAAATTGATATCATGAGGAGGATGTTTTGTGATAACAAGACTATTCAATGAATTTATTTGCACTGAATTAGTTCACAAAAGCTCCTCTAGGAACGCATGCCAGCAAGAACCATGGCAACCCGTACGATATCGGCTGATCAGGATGGAGTAAATGTCACCGGTATGAAAAATGGAATCGGCTGACCAAGTGCGAGTTACAGGTGATGCTATTCAGGTTCAGTTCGCATTAATGCTCTTGGAAAAGCCATTGTTGAACTTTTTTCAGCAATAGTTGAATAGCCCAGTAGTTGGTGCTATTATCCTTGTTAGATAGTCCATATTGACGGTTAGGCTTGAAATATTGGAACAAGATGGAGTTTAGATGAAAAGTTGTGAATAACAGCTTCCAATATTATTTTTATATAGATTTATGAGTTTTCATTCAAAATATTCAAGCAGTGACTGAACAGCTTTTGGGATGATCAAAAAATTGGGAAAAAATCAGGAATTGGAAGAAAAACTCAAAATTTAAAAAATGATCACGAGCTATGAAGAAAATAATGTCACTCTGTGTTTAAGGTATGTCAAAAAAGATGTAATTTTGAACATTTAATTGGACATTTTTAATTTATTTGATGATTTACTTTGTTTGGTTAAATCATAAAATGCTTAACGCTTTATCCAGTTGAAATATAACCAGAAGGTAAATAAGATTCAAAGTAGATGTCACTCAAAACAGTCAATCTGATCTCATGTTTAATTTACTTGGTACTTTACCCCTCATAGTTGAATCATAACTCGATAAACACTTTATTTAGTTATAATATTATCGATTTAATTCATTAATATTGAGTTGAACGAACTTTCAATCGATCCTGTACGTAAATGCACATATATCTTGTTTTACTGTGCATACTTCTAACCGACATTCGAATTAGGAACCGAACATGAACATTTCAATCTACTTTGCACTTGTTCGAATCGTAGGAAATATTTTCGTCCCTCCCTCCAGTTAGGAATGATATATTCATGATGAAGGAAATGATTCTTAAATAGTGTTCACAATAAATATGTAATAAATGATCAAGAAATGATGGAGATGAAAATGTATCCAGCTTTACTCGTAATCTGCAAAAGCAAGCTTACGATAGTATTCCAACGAGTTCATGGTTATGGGCATTTTGTTAAAGGTTTAATGGAACGGTTAAGGTGATTACTCCATTTTTCATAACTTGAGAAAATACAGAACAACTATTTTTTTCCTCAATTACCTGTTGAAATCGAGGCTGGTCTACACCAATACACACACAGCACACACATGCACATTTCTTCTCAGCTAAGGTGATAAAACACTTCTTGCTCACTTATGCACAAAGAAGTAGAACCATGATAATATTCTCATATTTATACTTTATAAATCCCTCAAGACAAGTTATGTTGGGTATGGCACTAGAAAATAGAATTAGCAAACGAGATGCTTTTTGTTCACTTCTCACCGGTGCCTTTGGGATACGTATGAATCCACTTATTCCCTTAGCCCTCGCATATCATAATGCAAAAAGATTTTGTCAACACATCCAGGAAACGTTGGTATCAACAAAAAGCTCGAACACACATGCACACACATACAAAAATAGATATTTTTATATTCATGTTCCTGAACCGGTTGGCTAGAATGCACTAACAAGAATATGTGAACACTCTTGTGAAATTCCATATTCATTATATTGTTTACAAAGAAAGATTTTGGAGAAAAAGAAAAGGAAAGATGGGGAAAAGAAAGAAAGGGAAAAAGAGACGAGGAAAAAACGATTGAAAGATTAAAATAGAAAACAACAATGAAGAAGATGACGAAAGAAATCGGAAGAAAAAGGAAAAGGAAAAGAAAGAAAATAAGAAGAAGAATGTTAGTGTGGGTCATACGCTGTCCAGTTTGAATTAACGTCCATTTCATTGCTATGCACACAGGGAGATTTTGCCCTGGTCTTCCGACCAAGCCAGGAAATTGAATCTACAGCTGGTTTCCGTAAACATCATTTATGTAGAGTGAGTGTAAAATATATCCATTCATTTTAACATCCTTATAAAGGGTATAAATCGAGAGAATCCGAACCAGAAGTTCATATTGACATATCAAACACGAAGAAAAAAATTACTGAAGCAAAGTTGAATTTGCAACGTGGAAGCAACCAATCACTGAAATCAGTTTCGAAGTTGCATAAGTATATGGAGATAAATGTTTGGAAAAAAGTCAGATTTTTTTTTCACTCAACGTATTGAAGTAAAGTTTTCTAGTGACATTAACGGCGCTGTGAGTAAAACTAAAGCTTGATGTATGGTAAAATATTTCAGGTTCATGATTTTGTTGATTTTGTTCAACTTTGATTAATCTTTTTTATGTTATTCTTTGTAACATTTTCTTCGTTATGTTGTTGAGTTTTAGGTTTTGAAATTGCTTCACTTATTTTGGCCGTTGATGTACTTGTTGATAATTGTTGCTGTATTTTACTACTAACTTTTTCTTCATCTGTTCGTTTATCTATCACCCGTAGGGGGATTGGAATTTCAACTTATGTCTTCACTGATGATCATCATGAATTTTGTTGGTTGTATTGGGATGCTGTCATCATATAGTTGTTAATTGTAAACTAGTTTTATCATTAGCCTCAATATGGCATTAGTTGTTCATGCTTCATCCTCTTCATAATATTATTACGTTGAATAGAAAGCCTCTTTAGAGCTTCCCAAACGGTTTTTTATAAAAGATCAAGTCTCACGATTATACTTCACTCATCTAGATTATCATTATCTTTACCAACGCTGTTGATAGGAGAGGTATATATTTGTCCCTACCTTTTTGTCCATCTGTATGTATGTCTGTCAACAATGTTCCCCAAAGTGAGTATTAGTATGAGTGTGTGTTTGTGCGTGTCTGTATGTGTGTGAGCTTGTGTGTGTGTGTGCGTGTGTGTCTGCGTGCACATGTGCGTATTTGTGTGTGTGCGCACACGTGTGTGTGCATGCCTATGCCTGTGAAAAAAAAACAGCAGAACTTACCAGGAAATTGTCTATTGAGACGATCTAAGCAATATATAAGTAGTTTGACTTTACGCATTTCCTGACAGGTTTTAGAAAGGATGAAACAAAATGCAGATTTACTCTAAAAAAAAAACAGATAAATAGATAGACAAAAAAAAAGTCAGATAAATAGATGGATTCAGAGAAAAAAAGTGCAATAATTCTTATGAGTGACATATGCTGAAAAGCGAATCCCATTTGACTGTTTGCAGTCAATAACATTTCGTTTTCTCTTGCTTTTATCTGATCGATATATCACTGCTATTTCATGTCTGACTTAGAGAAATATAACAATGTGTTGTTCTGTTGTTTTTTTTTTCTTACCGTCAAAACATTAAGGTCCTACCCGAACAAAGCACAATACGCATCTTTTCCCTTGAGCTGCCAATATTTGATAAAAGAGAGAAAAAATTCAAAAAAAGAACATCAACAACTTTATCTCTAGTGAGAGAATTTGCTGACTATTTTCCATTTTTTGGTTTGAGATTTCAACGATTGACGGCGTGAAAAAGCTTGGTCTGAAGGAAAAAGCCATCAGATATCTATTCATATACAGTAATACGCATATATATATATATATATATATATATATATATATATATATATATATATATATATAAATATGCATGGATAGGCATATATACATATACATTCATAGACACAGATACGTAGCAGGTTCCATTCCTTCAGCAACCCCGTTTCCTCTGGTTGTTTATTCTTTTCACGTTGTTGAAATTGAGATATCAGTGTAACAACGGGATATCATCACACACACACACACATATGTGTGTGTATATATATATATATATATATATATATATATATATATATATATATGTATATACACATATATATATAATTATATAATTATATATATTTGTATGTATGTATTTAATTCTATTTAAACCATTTATGTATGTAAGGCTAATTTATTTCATAATTTCAAAGTAACAAAACGAATAGATAGAAGCTTCATGTATATGACATGGAATAATCAAATTCAACGTGAGTGAGAAAAACTGACTATTTTTTCGGTTCAATATGTTTGAAGAAAAATCATTTCGAAGAAATAAGTCCATGTAACTAAAGTCTTTAAACGTGATATCATAAGTTGGTTTGTACGCAATCTGAGATTAGAGCTAATACAACGGAATTCATACCTGCATGGGTGAAAAGAAATGACACATACAACGAATAATGTTTGTTGTTGTACTGTCTGACCCCTCATTCTCAATCAAGTTTTGGAGGTTTTTTTTTTTTTTACGTAAGTGAGCGCAAAGATCAAATAAAGAATTAATGTGAAGCATGAAGTAACATACATTTATAAAATAATACCTTATATAGAATAACAAACTAACATATACGACGTTAGCTATGTATTGGAATTATAACTGAAATAAAACGGTTTATACAAAGTCTGATAGATATGTAAAAATATCTAAAATATCAAAAAAATACACTGGGGGAAAATTATATTAATTACATTATCAGATATTTGGATATAACTGACTGAAATAAAGGGAAGGATTTTTTTAAAAAGTTTTTTGGTGTATTTAGTGCTTAAAAAGTCAAAGTTTCTAAATATATATATATAAATACTCACACACACACACATTTACATAGTGCTAATTACGGATGCAATAAATCAAAATGTATTGCAATGTCTGTTGTATGATGGGTTTATTTAATGGAGAGCTTGATACATACTATTTTGAATGATAAGTTGGTTTAGAGTAGAACTGAAAGCGAAAAAGAAATGAAGCCAAGACGAGACAGAATCATGGACATATTTGTTTAACAAATCCCCATTCTTTTATTTATATATATATATATATATATATATATATATATATATATATATATATATATATATATATATATATATATGTGTGTGTGTGTATATATGTATATATATTTATATAGTGTGTGTGTGTGTCTATGTTAGAGATGATATCACAATTACATAGTTGTGTATACTCTTATACTCATCCATCTTGATCTCTCTTTCTCTCTTTCTCTCTTTCCTCTCTATCTCTCTCTCTCCTTCTCTCTCTCTCAATAAAGAATAAGACTTTAAAATTTTGCACAATATCTACATAACGAAAGAATACACATGTACATTCCTTTCTCAGTCGTTTGAAGACTATTCATCGCATTTGATGTGAAAAAAATATCTGCCCCTTGGTTTGACGTGCCCAAATATGCACTGGAGTCCAGATAAGTATGTTCAGTTCGAGCAACTGACAAGGAACACCGATTCCAGTGACGCAGGCGGATAATCAAAGAAAGTGTACGCTAAGATCTAACCGAGGTGAAATTTTCTGCTCGTATAATATGATTCTTTGCACGTTTGCGTCTTACACATAAGTTCCCGAGTTCGATTCTTGATGTGTGGAAAACTTCTCTTTCAGAAGGATCAGCAAAAAATCTAATTCTTGACTTCTTTTTGTAATTTTTCGACCTTATTTCCATTGAAATCTCAGCATAAGTGAAAAAGAATACAAAAGATTGATAGAAACTAGAGTCAATGATGTCCATTTAAAAACACCAGGGTAATGCATTTAGGAACTTCAGATATCAAATATTGACGAGAGTGTTGAAGGATATTGATGGGACTTGCTGTTACATGGACACATATTGATTTCCCCCATATACTTTTGATGTAGAAAGTGTTAGATTGATGATGAAATAATTTTGAAGAGGTGCTGGAGCACCAAGGGGACTTGGTGTCTCTAAGTCTCCAGTGAAAGCAAATAAAACAATTGGAAAAATTAGAGGACAAAATTCATCAACGAGAAACGTCTAAATGACCATTTTTGTTTGTTTATTGTAGTACAAAGTTCGGAAGAACAGAGAACAGATGTGGTAATTCTTTCATTAGGACCGTCGTGGAACCGATTTTTTTTTTGCATGCCCTGGTGATCAGTTAAAAAATGAATAGATTGGGGATCGATGAGTGTTGTTGGAGGCAATTAAAGGGAGCATCTCACCATGAAAATACGTTGTCAATTGACCCTCTCCCCAAATTAAAAAAAAATATTGGGAGGGAACTAAGAACACGAATAAACAATATCCTTGGCCTAATAAGGAATGAATGTTTATATTTTCAGCCTTCTAGCCTCGTCAGTGCAGCAAGAGCACAGTAGACATGAATAGCCAGTAATCAAGCCGGACCAACTTCGTAACTGAAGAAATTGACTGTTTTAGTGACGGTTTTATTCTCAAGGATTTCGAATATCCAACCATTTTTACACATCCCCAATCAGTTTATAATAGTAAAAACACCTCTTCCCTGAAATTCAGTAAATAATTCTCAAAAGATCCTTTTTCGACGTATGATTAAACCTTCGAGTAATGCCACGAAGAACACATTACATTCTGGTCATCAAGTGAAATGATTCTCATTCCAAGGAGGTCAGCCTTCTGATAAATGATCAATTTGAATTATTGTCAATCAAAGCATGAAAGTTATTTCATATGATCACAGAAATTCATACTAACATTGTCAAAAGATCCCCTCCCCAACGTCTGATGCATTCCGAAAGATCACTACACTCCGATCAATTACTCATTATTTGTAACTCAGAAAACCAAAAATAGAATTCCAATCACCATCCAACGGGGACCCCTCTTTCTGTTTCATCCATTGGGAGCAGTTGAGTCCATGATTTTACTTTACTCGTATAAGGACTTTTATTGTGGTATATTCAGACGATCACAAATGTCTGTCTAACAAATGGAACGTAAGCAGCCAAGGAAATGGAGTTCTTTGTTGTCTTGAAAAAACCTTTGATGTTCTCACACGACGCAGAATGGGTCAAAGAAAAGGTCTCATCCCTCTGCCATTTGAAAGAAAAGTTCATATGCCCTGTTTGTAGACTCTAACGTCTGATCGATGTATTTAAAGTCTGGAATCAATCATTTACTTTGTGAGGAGCAAAAGTTTGACAGTCTTTCAAACTGTCAGACACCCTTTGGCTGATTGGGATTCGAAAAAGGGAAATAAGATGAAGGTTCCGACAGTCGGGTCCCCTCTTTTTTTAATCTAAGCCCACTGTACAGTTTCTGTTTTTGTTTTGCTTTTTTTGCTTTGACCTTATAACATTTTCTGGTTCAGGGTTGTTCTTCTGGGCTTCAGACGAAGTTTTGTTTCGAGCAACTCTTGTTTCTGAACTTTTCTTTCGAGACAGCTTTCAGAATTGATGGTTAGTTACTGGGCCATGATTTCTTTTGAAATGTATATCAATCTGCATCGTCCCTGTTGGTTTGATGCAGTATACCTTCATTGTTTTATTCATTTCTTTTCCCATGGAATTGTTACTTCCTTATTTAATCTTTTTCATGCTTTTTTCTTCTCATTTATTTCATCTTTCTCTTTCATCCCAAATTCTCCGTTCAATTGATCATCCTCTACACAGAATTCTCTCCAGACAAAGAAACTTTTCCCATCTTTTTCAAAGTGTCTTTGTGACCATTTCCAATGCTTCAGTAAATACCAAAAAATGATTTATACTTCTTATTCCTCTCTTGTAGAGTCTTGGCATTTCAGGATTATTCTCGTCCTATTATTGTGTCTCTCAGTGAGTTGCCCTTGAGCAGCTTTCTGATATTTATCCGTTTCGCCCTGTCGTCTGTTATAACCTCTGCCTCCACCTTTTGTCAAGATTTTTCCCTATGTGTAGGGTCCACCAAAGGAATGGTGTGATATAGAAAATATATCAATCGAAAAATTTCACCGAATGAATGTTTATTCAATGTGAACAAAAATCTGAAATGCAGGATTTCAATTAACTCCTTTATGAAAACAACGCGACTAAAATGTCTTTCTGGGACATCAATACATTGAGATGTTCACTTAAAACAATGCCCATAGTATCATGTAAGTGTTTATCGACTGATTTCGAGAATTGCGTTGGTTATGTTATGTAACAAAGCATCAACTGTCCGTGGTTTATCGATTAAAACATTCTCTTCCCTATATACACCTTAGAAAAATCAAATTGGTTGATAGTGATGACCAGTGTATATCATACAAAGATGATTTCATGGCCAATAATCTAGCGTGACATGTCCCTTCTTTGCACCATGCAATGACAGATGCAATGTTCTGAGCGTAACCTGTCTTTATTTCTTGCACTACACAATGACGGATGTTCTGAAGAGTACATTCTGAACATTGTTGGACATCAGGAAACTGCCCGAACTGAAATAATAGAGCAAATGTCTCTACATTAAAACCCAGCCATTTGTGATGCCGGCTAATTTGACCAACCATCTTTCACGATCCTTTGTTGGTTGGGTCTATCTGAGAAAATATAGAAATCAATCAAAAGGAAATCTATTATATACTAGAATCGAATTAAAACGAGTTCAAGCCTATATGATTTGTTTTGAGTCCTTTACATCAAATTGAAACAACAGAAAGTAGTCAGTTCATGTCTATTCGAACAAAACTATCAGCAGCAACTTAGTGGAAATCAGTTAATACAAAGCAAAAGATGTGATTATGAAAAATTTCTGGAACCCTTTCCGAATTCAAGCAATTCTCCCTTTTCTAACATTTCACGAAATGCCATCAAGGACTTTTGGAGATATTGTTTAAAAAGAATTTGAAGAAATGCAGAATTGTATGAATAAATTAAATTAAAGAGTGAAAACCTCAAATGCAAAACTGGGTTACCCACCTTGAAATTCGAACTGACATCTGTAATAACTCCATGTTTTTTGTGTTGTTCTTTACATCTTTACAGCCAAATCTGCTGAATGAATCAGATATCACACAGTCGAGAGCAGATTCCTGAATCAGTCCCAAGTTAAGTCATTCCTTTCATAGCCAGTAGCTTCTTTTTATCAAGAAGAAAATACAATGAAAATCTGCAGGAACTTTCGGAAAAATTGACCAAACGAACTGACAGACAGACATTTGTTATATATTATTCTGGATTCCGTTGGGAGACCCAAATCACTGAAGAACTTGAGGCGGATCCTATATGAAGAAAAAAATACAACAAACACAATATGATCTATCTGTTTGGAAAGGGTGTGTCTGTTAGAATCTAAAAGCCTTTCCTCCGTGCAGGTTTTGCCCTTATTGGTTTTGTTATCCTTTTTTTTCCTTACACCCTTCATCTTCAGTTAACATTGGAGAAGAATCACAGACTGGGTGTTAATTTATCACGAAGGGTTGGGGGAACTGTGATGTCTGCTGAGATTAAATTAACGCAGAACCGAAATAACACATTCTGCTTGAAAACTGAGTCAACTGTGTTCAATGCCCTTCCCTCCGAGAAAACTTGGACTGTTAACTCAATTGAAAAGATCTTAAGCCCTCAGGTAGTTAATCAGAATTGACTGGTCAATCTAAAACCGCTAATCGAAGTATTACTGTAAATCTATGAGGGGTACTCGGTCCCAGCAGCAATGTATAATGATGATCGGAAGTCCGATGCATAGTTACTCATGAAAAGATCTGTTGTACCCCGGTACACAAAATCGTATTATTAATCAATGCATTTTAACTGATGGGTAGATTAGGTTTTAGGAAACAGATCACGGTTAGAATTGAATTCACCATTGATACTGGAACAGATATATTTACTTTTCTTGATGTGTACACATGAGTCGTGTAATGCAACGAACTCCTTTTAGTTTTAGCAATGATTTAAATTGAGAGTTTATAATGTAAACTATTCACCGATGCTTGCATCCACCCCTTGTCACAACCAATATATTCTTTCTTGGATTTTCGATACACTTCTATAGAAAATTCTCGGCATGCATGTATAGAATACATATGAAGGCCCTAATATGTAAGTAACAGTTACTTCCATCCCAGAATATTGACATTCCTTTCCTGCAAGGAAATCATCTTTCAAGTTGTGTAAGATGAGATGCAACGAAAAAAATATTGAAGAAAAAATATTACATGCTGAGAAAAAATCATTCGAACTGTTTGGATTAAAAATTGATACAAAGGTCAACCGAAAGAAGGTGTCCAATTGAGAGCAAAAATTGATTGAAATTAAGACACGAAGTGATCAAAATATGGAGAAACAGAGATATAAGCGAAATGCAACATACGACTAGAGATAGATGTGAACAATGTTGTGAGAACTTTATTCTCTCTCATAAAACAAGACAGATAACCGGCGAGAACGTTGAAGAAAGACAAAAGTAATAGCAACAACAGTCATTGGTAAAGTCAAAAAGGAGTATTCAATATTAACTACCAAAAATCAATGAAATATGATAGTCAAAATTAAAATTGAACGATTGGAGCAGATTTAGACTTTGGATGAACAAAATGACGATTTAGAGTTAAAGCAGTTACTTTGCTCTTTGCACTACCAGTGACTGTTTAGCTCAATGGTCGCAGGTGAGTCTCCTGCAGTCGCCAATTTTTTTTACTGTTTATTTCATATCCGTTATCGAGGCTAAATGATACATTTACCATGTAATAATGGATCATCATTCCAAATAAAGTTTTAATATGATATTAGACAATTTATATATATAGATATATGTGTGTGTGTGTATGTCTGTGTATGTGTGTGTGTCTGTCCGTCTGTCTGCCTTTTTGTCTGTATGTCTGTGTTGATTGATGAGTCAAGTTGAGAGTGAAAACAAATAACTTGAAAAAAAGCAGGATTAAAATCTCATAAATCTTCATTATCTTTCTGCAGCCATCTTTCGATGCATTTGATGAGTATCAGCTAATTTTTTTCACTTGAAATATTTGTTGTTTACATGTATAAATTCTGGGAAACAACCAAACAGCACAGAAATAACACCATTTCTTTCTTTATACGTATGGAAAGTCGAATGAATTGGTCAAATATTATTGATTCATCTGTAAGTTTCAAACAAGAATTTGGATGATCTTACCCAACAACGTCAATAATATCAACCATTAGCCAATCATAAATTCCTATCATTTGTATCATCCATATTTCGAATGTAAGAAAGTATCTAAGTGTACTTACTTTTTTTTCGTACTCTCTTTTCCAGATATTCTGAGAAATAATCAAAACATGTTATTCACTCATTTCTCTCTTGTTTCATACTTATTGGGTTTTTTCCCTTCATCCCAGATGGGTATCAATATTCGTTCAAGGTATTCTTCAGTGACCATGTTCATGAGACTAAGTTTGTTCAGTCGGAATGATTTTTTTTCTCGTCCGATCAATCATTTTCTGTTTGGGTTCATGTTTTGGTGGAACAGGTTTTCAAACAGATGCCTCGACGACTAACAACATTACGTCTGTAAAGGTTTCAGTACATAAACAAACACACACAGACATAGACACACCGACACACACACGCATATATATATATATATATATATGTATATATATATATATATATATATATATATATATATATATATATATAAGATTCATGTTCTAAAGATAAGATTAAATCATGTTTTGTTAAATTATCCATACTAATTCAGAGCATCATTATTCAGTCATTGAAGTATTCACAGGGCTGTCTATTACCGTATGATAAATTTTAGATAAATTGTGAACTCTAACATATTATCGGATGCAAAAGTAGCCAGAATCTTTGACATAATCTCCGTAGTCCGAAAAATCAGAATTTGAATCGAACACTGTTAACCCTTCCCGTATCATATATATGTATATATATATATATATATATATATATATATATATATATATATATATATATATATATATAAAATGTATCATCCACTGACAGCTGTTTCAATGTATTACATCTATTTGGTGTGGCTATAGACTTTTCATAATCCCATCCAGAACCACGAGGTAGGATTGAAATCTTCGTTTCAGACCCGGGGGCGGCTGATATCCTATATATATATATATATATTATATGTGTGTGTGTGTGTGTGTGTGTGTGTATGAACTTTTTTATTCAGTATTTGGTTAGTTCATTGGTTGGCAGATATATGTGCTCTCTGAGAGTTTTCAAATTGTTTCATTCAAAAACCAACAAACGATTATTTAGAAAATTGTCACTGGCTAATGTACTAAAATCCATGATATTTGTAGTTTAAAACTAAATATTACAGATGGTTCATCTGAACAGTAATAAAGCGAGAAATGAATATGGTTATAATTAAGTAGGAATTATTGAAAATGTCGGAACGTCCGGAAATGAAATTCCAAGCCATATTTTACTTTTTTGCTGAGGCTCATCTATGCCAGAAAACATCAGAATCTGATGGAATGGCATGGATCTTG
Source organism: Thysanoteuthis rhombus (assembly GCA_963457665.1). Taxonomy (NCBI): domain Eukaryota; kingdom Metazoa; phylum Mollusca; class Cephalopoda; order Oegopsida; family Thysanoteuthidae; genus Thysanoteuthis; species Thysanoteuthis major. Next base: position 4,263,022 of record OY735214.1, on the reverse strand, counting down.
TTTTTTATAATTATTCTTCATTGATACAGCCATCACCTCCTTCACTCCTTTTTTTTTCTTTTTTTGCAACCTCTTCATCTTACTGTTTGTCTTTAATCCCTTCCTTCTCTTTTTTTCTCTCCCAATCCCAGGCACTCCGTCCAAGTAAAAATTTTTTCCCATTCACCCCTAAAAAATTAATGAGAGCACTTTGATATCGAAGCTTACCTTGATTTCCTTTAATACCTTCAAACTGACATTCACCAGGAGTCGTTTTCTTTTACTTTTCACTTGATAACGAGAGCGGTTGTTCCTCTTGAGGATATCTGAGCAAAACCAGGTGTAAGTTAGGATATATCTTATCGTCTTCATACGTCGTTTATAAATTTTCCCCTTTGCCAGCAGCTGCCACAATTTTTTCTGCATATAAATATATACAAACTTTTCATTTTACCTTTTCTTTCTGAAAGATAGCTGCCATGTTAAACCCAAGGTCAACACAGACAGAAAAGCAATTATTTTCCGCTTAGGAATCGAATGCGCATATCCCTGAAGTCAGAAATCATTAGGTCGTCATTCATGAAATATCATTCAGCATAATAGAGAATAATATTAAATTTGACAGATTTATTGATGCAATTACATTTACTTTGCAGAATCGATGTTAATATAGATATATAACTCTTTATTATTGGGGGTTTCTGAACCCCTCAAAAAAATTAATGTCCAACGAAATAGTTAGACTAATTCTCAAGTGCGATATTACATGGGGACGTGACGTTGTTCTGAAAGCTGATAATATTAACATTGATATAGTGCAAACTACTCTGCGTTGGTACAATAAGTCTAGGTCTAGAAATACTGATGCAATTACTAAACCTCGAAAAAAGTTCTCACATATTATTCATGATGCGATATCGTCAACAGAAATAGTTAACAGCCAACGAATAATTGTCTGGGTACTTTTTAGAGACTTTAAAGTCACAGCTTTTGAAAATATGGCTCCCAACGTGGAGTGATTTGCAATAAAAGTTATATTGCTCAGTTGTTTTTGCCCGAGCTTGGAAAATTAGGATATGAAATTTTGTAGCATTCTCGATACTGTCGTGGAAATGTTTGTACTTGATAGAATATTCAATAACAAGGAAGCCATAATTTGCACTTTTACTGAATCAAGTGCCTTCACAATGAAGTAAGAGAGACTACCAAATGTTAGATAAATTGCGTCTTCCTCTTCCACTGTGTTTCGAACCCATTGGCGTACCAATATAGTTGATGAATTTGTCTCTATGTTTCTCTCTCTCTATGAATATATATATATATATATATATATATATATATATATATATATATATATTCATATATATATATATATGTATATATATATGTGTGTATATATATATATATATAGGTGTGTGTGTGTGTGTGTGTGTGTGTTTGCGTGTGTATGCAATCACTGTCTAGGTATGATTTGATTAATCTAACAGCTCTGTCTTCTGACTTCTTATTAACTACTCGAGTATGAAAAAAAATTTAAAGGAAACACTTTCCTACTAGAAATCTCAGAGATTTTGTAGCTTAACCAAATTTTCAGTCGAGTATTTGGACTAAGTTATTTTCATTTATGATTCCACTGAAGCATGTACCTTAATGTAAAAAGCCATCCCGGGTAGACGTTCGCGAAAAACATACCTTTATTACAATGATCCTTACATTACAAAACATACTATCTTGGCAGTTAGAAGAGATTTCAGATTTTCTCCTTTTGTACACCAACGCACCTCAAAAAGTAGTTAAATAAATGAACAAATTATGGATGTTAGTTATAGGATCGATTAATGTGTTTATTGTTTGTTTATTTAAGCAACTCTGTCAAAGTAATTACCCAAAGAGAGTCTTTCAACAAAGCTCCTGCTGTCTATCTACCAATAGGAGAAGATACCTGGACACCTGGCTTTCTTTATAAAATAACAACTCCAAAATAACTCATAAGATTGTATTGTAATTGACCTAGATACATTCAGTTGATAGTACATTACCTTAACAGTATTAGATACATTTATTTATGCAAGGATAGTAATGATATCTTACCTGTCAACATCCATAGATTTCTCGCGGGTTTTTCATTTCCACGGGTCTAGGTAGTATAGAATTATAGGTGGAGTCGAGCCACTAGATGTAGTGTCAACTGGTTTGTTGGTGCAGACTCTGAGACGAGAGATAATCGATCTAAGGGGCACCATAAAGGTTACAGGGGATATTCTTGACTACATGTTGGCAAACTTGAACTGTTAGGAATATCATTCTATATGCCAACTACGGTTCTCCAATCCATATTTCAAGTTATACAATCATGAAAGGATGGAATGATATTCTGAAATATGATTAGGAGGAGGTAGACAATGTTGGGAACCAATGTCCAAGATATTGTCCATTATGTAACGTTGCAATTTTTTCAAGTATCAGATATACAACAGGGAAGATGAACCAACACGTTGGCTACTTATTTTCTTATCGTATGCCGGTCTAGTCGTATGACTGAGTCATTGTTCCCCACTTATACACCAATGTTGTATGGGTAATTTGGGTGATTATTAATAGGATCCACTTTCAGCATGTTGAATATTCATCTGCACTTAACATTTCCCAAAGGTGATAAATTTGGGTTAGTGACCAAAATACACATCAGCATCTAGTGACGTGTCCCTATTCATTCACTGGCTTCTGCAACGTGTCACATTCTCTTTTAGTCAAATTAGTAACGATGAGACTTCGTTTGATTAAAGTTTTTTGCTGTATAATTTGAAACCGTCACCATGATTGACTGAAAAAACTGGCTGTGTGTAAGCTTAGGCTAAACCACTCTCCTATACCTAACCTGACACCTAGAAAGGGGAAATCGTGACATTGTGAATCCTATAAAAAATCTTCCTACGCTATGGAACGTGGGGTTCGTTAGTATGGGAAACTAAGGCGAAACTTGTCAAAAAGCAGATCCTAAACCAAGGTACAAGACTTTCCTGAACGAATGGAGAATACACATAACACTTAAAATAGGGAGTATTTTTAACTAAAGCATCTAACTTAGTAAATGCAAACAATATGCCTGGATTAGTAAATGCAAATAATATATCTTATTTGACAAAACAAGTTCAAATTATCGCTGTGACTATTTACATTACCTTTAACAGAAAAGGCAATCATATGCATACTATATCTCAACGGAAGATATCTTGTCACTGACATGCCACGATTGTATGGAAGATAAATGGACGTATTAAATGTCTCGACCTTTGGCTTTATTACAGGATAACTTTCAATTGGAAAATCTCTGTATATATTTTTTTCTCTCCTTCTCTCTCTTTCTTTTCTCTCTCTCTCTCTCCCTCTCCCTCTCTCTCTCTCTCTCTCTCTCTCTCTCTATATATATATATATATATATATATATATAGTTTTTTCCGTATCTATCTATCTCAGTCAAATCTCATCCATGATTCTATCCAAGTTTCTTGAACTTATAAATCTATCTATATGCCAATATATCCAACTGAATTTCAGATTCAATTATTTACTGCTATGTTATGTATGTATCAATATTTATGAGTCCATTTTACTTGAATAACTGATACAATGTGTAAAAAAGTTCCCATCAGCCGGAAGGTTTCGTTTCTGTCTTTCAGGTTCGGAGGCCATTTTCTAATTACATTCATCTTTCAGCGATTTGAATAATTTTTCGAATATATCCTTCCAAAATCAAAGCTGCAATAATCACATAATGTTACATATGGCTTTAGACAGAAATTGAATCCTCCTTGAAATTTTATTAAACCAATTCTTTTATTCGGGAAAACACATGAGAATTCGATCTAATTTACCGCTGACAATGAAATTAGAATGGATATATGTATTCACTCACGACTTTTCGATAATGTTAATACCCAGAATAAGAATTTGGTTTCCAAACACCTATTTGTGCATTTGCATTACTGTTGGTTGTTTAACTCAATGGTAAGAGCAATGATACGTTGAGGCGTCTTTTTTATCGGTCTCAGGTTCGACTCTTACAGCAGCCCCATTTTTTGGATTGCTTATCCTATATACGATATCTAGGCCAAATGACGCATTCAGCGTGTATTAACGGGAGCTCCCTCTAAATAAAGTTCCAGAATAGTATAAAGCAATTTATAATTATACATCTAGATGTCTGGAACTACTGATTGGTACGTCGTATCTTCAAGTTAGTCAGTTAAGTTTCCTTTCAATCGGGAGTTTATCAATAATCAAGTTAAATCTTTGGCTTTTTTTAATAACCAAGTTAAATTCGTGGCTCTCTGAATAAATCATTTTGAATACAAAATAGATTAAAAAGGGCAAAACAAAAAATAAAGCACCAAATCAAACTAAAGTAATGAAAAATTCCTAGGACTATCCAGGAAACATCAAAAATGATTAAAAAATTAAAATTAAACTCTGTTGAATTAAGATCTATCACTCAAGAAATGAAATATTTCTTTTAATGTCAGAACCACCTCGTAAAAGAATACAAACCGATCTTCACCCTGGTTAGTAGTCAATAAAAATCGATGTTCCCAATTATAACTAATGTATTTCCTTTTGTAAAGTTGATTAATTTTCGTGAGTTTTAGTTTGATAAAAAAACCTTTTCAACATTTACTGATAAAGTATCTTATTCATATATTCATATTATTCATATATTATTCATATTATTGCGATTTAACCTCGGGAGTATTTTCTTGGCTCTCTATGACCATACACCAACTTCCAGGTGAATTTCCTCATTACAAGGAAAGGTTGATGCGAACATTTTGAACATGTTTGACAGAATACTTTATTCATTGCATCATTATACAGGTGACAAAAAACCCTTGCTTCTAATAACTTCGAGTAACTTTACAGGTAAATTGTCGATTCCATCGAGTGGAGGCGTTATAAAAGGAATCAATATTCTTGAAAAAATCTTGTATTCATAAAAATGCATAGCATCCTTATTGTGAATATTTCCCCCAAGTCTATATATCCTTCTGATAACTGCCTCAAGCTAAAACGTGTATTTCATCATCTGAGGTTCATACAAAAGTCTTCAGCAATTTCCAAGTTATCTTTTATTCATGTCTATCCATAGCATGAATATTTAGCCATCAACGTATTTTGCAATGCTCTGTATAGCATAACAGTTCTCTCAACGGAATTGAGTCTGCCATCATATCAGCTACGTGCAATTGTATCCACCATTTTTGGTAAGAATTTTCTTTTTATTTTGCATTAATATCTCTGGTAGCCCTATCCAAAATACATTTTTTCCTGGCTTATGATAACTTTTTGAGTAAAATGCATCTTCCATTGAAAATTAAAAGGCACTAAGTGAGTGTACACCTCAGCCAAGATTGTATACCGCTCAAAATAGATAGATATATATAAATAGATATTTGTCAGTCTTCCTCAAATCATATTCATGTATTTCCTTGCTTATGGTCAAACCCTCTACTAGTTTTTTTCAAAAACCACTGATAACTTCTGGAGAAATAATGCAGCTAGATATATCGTTTTTGTAGATGTTGTATGTTTTAAACAAACAATTATGATATAAGGCAGGTTAATGTCCATTGATTCCATTCCAAATATGATAATTTTTTCCGGGTTCCATTGTTAGCCCTTACACTAAGGTTACAATGGAATTCATGGAAATATTTTAGATTTCTTGTACGGATAGACTGATAAACAGACTCAAAGTAGTAGATATACTAATACTTCTTAAGGAGAATGAGGGAAAAAAAACCTTACCAGACAGAGAATAATGCATGAAGACTGAAATCGACATGCCTTGCAAAATGCAATGCATTGGAAAGAACTTCCTATTCTGGCACCCCAAGTCATTTGTTGAGTCGCATTTACCACATTAAGGCAGGGAATGTTATGAAGTAAAATCATCTGTGGACTCCCTTTCCTGTTTCTATGCATCATTCAAATGATCCAATTATTTGATGTAGGGTTGCGTAGTAACACTTCATCTCAATTGCATCCAACGTTCATAGTCAAAATGTTTTTTTTAAAACCTTTCCAAAATAAAGGATAACTTTTTTCCCTTGAAGATATCAGTTGAGTTTAAGTTGGGAAACGTATTTTGAATGCTGTCAAGAGTTTCATATCTTCGTAATAATTTTATTTATCTACCACATGTTCCGTGAAAATCAATACATAAAAGTTAAAACTTACCATCTCCATGATTTACATGCAGGAGCCATCTCCCCTAAGACGTGTAAATGACTATACTTTGGACGGTTAACCAAGGTATAAAGATCAGAGTTAACCCGGAAGGTTCATTGCAGACATCCTCAACATTGTATGAAATATGTCACCGGGAACTTTTGCATCATTGAAGTATCATTGATCAGTTGGTGAACTTGACTCCAGCAAGATCGAATATAAAAAAAAAGACTATACTAGAAATAAACAGATAATTGAATGAAAAAAAAATAACTAAAATCCTTCTCTCCCTCTGTCTCGCGTTTCGTTTGAATCGTCTCGATATTTGATACGTTTAGGGATGCGAACAAACGAAATATTCATTTACGCGTTGATATCGGTATCATTCACATTAAAGTGAGATTCAAATCCGTTTCGATGAGATATAACTATTTGGATGATCAGCCCCGAATATATCCAGCTATTCAATATTACCAAAAAATTAGCCATACGAGTGAAGGAATCCCTTATTCCCCTTAGAAATAATCCATTGAGAACTCGAGCACTAAACTAAGCAACTTCTCCAAAGTATCTGGCTATTTTGAAAATCTTTGAGAACCGATTGACCTACTCTTATATGATTTATCATCGGATCAGAAAAGCCCAAACTGCATATCTGTCAATAGGAAGACTTCTGCAAAGTTAGTCAGCCCATAAAATGCCATTAAAAAAGTTTCTTCACGTTGTGAGTGTCGGATTTACAACTTACCGAACAATTCATTATTCACGCTTGTAATTCTGCACCAAACTGAACTTATTGAGGTTCTTTCCTTTTAGGGGTTGATATCTTCTTTCCTACACTTGCGCACACGGGTATATATATATATATATATATATTATATAACCGATGATATCATTTGGGGCATTCAAGAGGCGAATGTTTCTAAACAATTTTTCACTTGAATAATTCCCTACAAAGTGACGTAACAAATACTTGGAGCATTTATCGAGATGGTTCAAACTTTTTATTGTAAAAATTCTTGGTATATCATGTCAGGATAAAATGCATTACTCATGTTTTAGTGCTGAAATCTGCAATTTATTTCAGCAATATATTTTTCGTAATCTCTGAAATCACAGATAGGCTTTTAAAACAATGTTATTCATCGTAGTGACTACATATATAGTGACACAGCAAACCTATCAATCCATGTGTGTGTGCATGTGCATGTGTATGCAATGGCGCATGTTTGAAATGTACCTCCCGCATCCGTTGATACGAGTCCAATAAAATGTTTCCAACTTTTTGCTAACGTCTCATATAAAAAGAAAATGTTTTAGCCATACCTGTTTATTGGAGACCATATCTGAAAAGATTACAGCCTCGTTAAGTTAGAGGATACGTTGTCAATATAGCAGTCGCTCGATTCACACCCTCGCAACTGACATCAGCCATTGTTATTGTCAGTGAAGCGGATGTTATTGGAGGAGAATCACGTCGTCTCACACACGACTGGAAATTAATGATAGCTTATTGACAAATCAGACGGTGGAAGAGAGACTGACACAAAAAACGAGAAAAATTTATCGAGGAAAGACAAGTAGAGATAAGGGACAATTGGCTGCTACGATTCGATTGTTCTCGAATGATCTTCAGCGTCTTGTCCTTTAAGGTTGAGTGGAATTGAACATTCCAATTCCGCCTACAAAATAAAAGATTCTAAAAAATCACAGTTTTTCGCAAAGCTAAGACAAAAGTAACACCCGGATAATTCTTGATGTAACATTTGAAGTATCCTTAAGCTCAATCAATAGTTTGGAGTCGATGATCTCACTAGACGAGAATCATAGCGGCGTGGTGAGGACAAGCTTGGCGAAGTTCGAAAATAGTCACGTACATACTATCGATGAAAGTGTCTATTATTCAACTCAGGTATGAAGCAACCCTTGAGATAGCTGATTTTCCAGGTAGGGAGACGAACCGTCACGATTCAAACAGTTGGTGTATCAAAATGTTTTCAGGCCCAGTTTGTCGTCTAAAGCCATGACTTTTGTCGTACTCACCTGAGCTATGTGTCCATCTTTGCAAAATAAAATAAAAATAAAAACACATGTAGAAACAATATTTTGGGAAGTTAAAAAAAAAAGGATATGAATAGAAAAATTGGTTCCTGAAACTAAAATGAATGTTAAACCTGTTCTCTAAGAATCAATTACTTCAATTTTGTTGATTATACAAGACGTAAAGAAGTATAAATGGCTTAACAAGTAGAGTCATAAGTGCTTGTCGCTTTCAACAAAGCTGTCAAGAGCGTCAAACCTTGAAGTCATGTCGATACAGAGCCGGGTTAAACTTACCCATGATATCTGATGCTCTGATAAGGGAGACTGATGCTGTAGCTACCACAAGGGCTGTTTGTCTCATATATATATATATATATATATATATATATATGTGTGTGTGTGTGTGTGTGTGTGTGTGTGTGTGCATGAGAGAGAGAGAGAGAAAGAGAGGGAGAGAGATACAAAGATATCGACCAAAACTTTTAGTCAAATACGGAAGGAGACAATCTATTAAGGGGCTAAGGATACCAACTTCTATTTTGTTGAAAACATGGCCCCTTATTCTGCACAAAGTATTTATAATATAGTACACTGGATATATCTAGCTACTTATATATCTCTATCCCAATCTATCTATCTCTCTCTCTTTTCTCTTTCTCTCTTTCTCTCTCTCTCTCTCTCTCTCTCTCTATATATATATATATATATATATATATATATATATATATATATATATATATAGGGAGAGAGAAAGAGAGGTTGGAGAGAGATTACATGAGATTGTTTATCCCTCGATCTTGCGTCTGGTCTTTTCCAGTGCACCAATCTTTTATTTTTTTTGTCATCTATTGTCATCTTCTTGTTTCGCAGGACCTATCTCCACTTTTCCGATTCTCATTGAAAATTCTTCATTTTAATTCCAGTCCAATTCATGCTAACCTTTTCCCATCTAGAGTCACCCTTTAGCATTGTTCGATTTTAAGTTGGTTGTCAATTAGCTTTGGTAATCTTTATCTTCTGCATCCGAGAATCATAGATTACTACAGAGTGTTATGCATTTACGGTAAGGTTTACACTTATATCGGCAAGTTGCACGCCAATATGTTTCTATTCATAACGAATGGCCTACAGTTTCATGACATTCTTTTGATAATATTATCTGATCTATGTTAATTCATTTCCCCTCTTTATATCAGTTGATATGTTTTTCAATCATCGCAATAAGGTTTCCAAAAGACGTTTGCAGTGATTGTTGTGACAGTTTATCTCCTTTCTTATACCCATCTCCATTCTAATTAATGTCTTTGGGCAGTCTGATTATTGAAGTGCCATATTCTGAATAGAAGTCTTGTGTTTGCACTCAGTGCTACCAACATGTATGACATCATCAATAAAACGGAAACAACATTAGTAATACTATTATTATTACTATTACTATTATTATTATATCGGAAAAAAATATTAACAACTACAGCAACGTCGACATCATCACTGTTACTATGAATATATATGAAGATGACAGGATTAGTAATGAAAAATACGTTATTGCTGTTGTTGTTGTTGTTGTAATTATTGATGTTATTACCATTGTTCATGAACATACACACGGACACATTTTGATGTTCTGCTGCATCATGCATATTTGTGTGTGTTATGACTATATATATATATATATGTGTGTGTGTGTGTATGTGTGTTATATATATATATATATATATATATATATATATATATATATATATATATATATATATATATGTATATAGTATCATCTTTCTAACGTACGTCATGGGGATATAGGAGTTTGACGGACCAATTTCACTTAGAATTTCCCCACATATTACTCTCTCTTTCAATCTGTGTAACCAGCAACCCATGTAGGAAAAGTCAGAGACGGAAGGGATGAATGAAAAATGGTATAGTTGAAGAGTCAATTTTCGTTCAATCCCCCAGGAGATCGTATATCCTTCTGACTTGTAAATAACATTATGAAAACTTTGAAACTATTCAGTAAGTTACAGTTGGATTATATAATTATTCAATTTTTTTTTCATTTTTCTGATAATCTTTTTAATATTTTCAATTAGATTCTAATATTTGATTGCTTCTAAGCTCAATGACATGTTTAGTTATGTTCAGGAGATAACACTAACATCAGAAAATCTGATGACTTTGCTTTTCGTGAATGAGCGACTAGAAATACGTAGGGATTAAGTGTCAGTGAAAGCGAAGATTATTCAAGAGAATGTTTAAATTCCAAGAAGTATTCAGCGTGTCTGGCAAAGTTACTTTGTAGACAAGGATAATGACGTACCATCGGCCTGGTACGATGGCCACATCAAAGTGACTTGCAAATGTTAGTCGATCTTGTTGCGTTAGATGCTGTTCTTCCCTTACCAAACTTCACTTTTTTTCCTCTTTTTGATATGCTAAACAACTGACAATTTCTTTTATGCATCTTACTGGTAGAAGTAACTATTCCCATTATCATTTCCCCATGTAATGCTTTGAGACGTAACATCCATTGGGGGGTGTTATCAAATTAATTGTTTACTAGCTGCAAACTCGTCTCGATTTTCGAATTCTGATTTTCGAATATAAGTGGACGGACTCCACTTTGAAGATGAGAATATATTTTTTTTTTCACAATAATCAAATCTCGTGTTAGACTGATGTATGTAAATATCGAGTCAAATTCTTTTTGTTTTCTTCTATTCTTTTCATCATCCAAATTTTACTGGCTATGACGAGAAAATATCCAACCAATTTCAATATTTCAAAAACTGGACCTGACATTACCTGGCAATCAATCGGAGAGGACATAAATTTGGATAGTCTATCTCCCAGACAGTAAGACGTAACTCAGTGAGCTTGTGTAACTTACCCATTCAAAAAATCTGAGTCTTCTCATTCTTTATATCTCTGGTAAGGTTTTGGGGAAAACATTCCCTCCACCATTTCCCTCCATCGAAAGTCCGAGTTGGGATACCTGTGTCTTCTGTCCATCCATCCCCCAAAAGATGACAGACCATGGGCAATATCCCTAAAAAAGGACCCCTCAAACTGTTTTAAAACTGAAGGAGCGCTCGGATAAGTGTGTTTTGTCCAAAGTGTACTTTATAGTACACCAAAGATGGATAACTCGCCATTCTCCTAGGCTATATCTCCATCAAAATAAAATGGCTACTTACTTTTCAGAACTTTTTTCATCTCTAATCTCTACCAACGTCTTCTTCCAAAGATATACCCCGCCTTGTTTACGCTCTTCCCGTTCTTGTTCACTGTTTGATTGTGTACAATTCATCCACAGTATTCCCCAAGGGAACAGACTTCGTATAGAAAAACCAGACAAATGAGGCCAAAAAAATTCGACTTTCATTTGGTCAAGAGATCGGTAAATTCAATAGTGAGTAAATTATGGGATTATAGACGCTAAATAGAATTATCACTTTGATGCCATATTTTTCAAAATGTTGAAAACGCATCAACAAAGTTTTCAGAGATCACATGGCTCTTCATTGTTTTCCATTATCCAAAATGTCTGCCCGGTATGTTTCCACCTTTTTATGATAAGAACCGGTAGAGCATATTTGATATAACAGGTATTCAATGGAACAGGACCTTACAGTGCATGCATGAACAGACATCCCTCTGTAATGGAACCCGATTCTGATCGTGTTCTGAGTGAATGTTGGATTCACAGTGACCAAAACTACAAAGAGGCAGCAGATTGCAATTCCGAAAAAGGACATCCGACTGTTTTTAAAAGTATGAAGGTTGCTTAGATATATATGTGATATGTCAAAAGTGGAGTAATAGTGGCAATCTAAAGCAGTCATTTTTGTACTATTTAGTCATTATCAGATTGCTGTGTATTTTCTGGTCAGACATTTTTTTTTCACTTTCATTTATTCATGTATTCTTTCTACACAGTTCTTTCCTTGTTCGTTGTCCTTCTCTTCCCCAAAAATCTGCCTCAGAAAACGTACGCTAACATTTGGAAAGCAGACGATCTTCTCGTTCAAATTTTAGGTAGCTTCCACTTGATCAAAGGCTTGGAAAAACCCAATACAACTAATCATAAAAAGACTTTCACAACATTTAATTGATTTAACATTGCCAGAGTCCCTTGCGCCTTACTTCGCACACTGCAAAACTATGAGCCAAAATTGTCACTGAACCTGTCAAAATAAGTTTGCTTTAAAAGTATATATGTATGTGTTTATCCATGTATCAAGCGTACAGTGGGCTCCAATGAAGCTTGGGTGCTTGCATTTGAATCTTCATTCCTTGATATGTGTACAGAAAACAGTTTTTTACGCCTGCCATAAGATTTTGGAGTTCACTTTGCATCGCAGATTCTTGGTAAATAAGTCCGTAGATTGTACCTGCCTGTTTCTTGAAAATTCAAAATCTGTACTTATTCATCATCATCATCACCAGTGTTTTAATGCCTGTTGTTGGACATTAACCTTTCCTTAGATTCGCCGGATTTTTTGTTTTTATTACTGGCCCATAAAATGCAAAAAAAGTTATTCGTTCATTGGCAAACCTTCCTTCCGATGTTTCATTTGGTCAACCCGACTAAAAATACAGATCTCTTCCCTTGGTCATGGAAATTCGTTCAGCCTCTAATTGTTTGTGCAAAAGTCGTTGTCAAGCCTAAAGAAGTGTGTTTATGTGCCTTCAAACTATTTTCAGGTATTGATTGCTTGTAGGGTAATACGCGTCAACTATGGTTTATATGAATATACAATCATATCAGATATCTACATTCAAATTTCCCCATGTGTATAAACTTGTCTTTACCTCTATCCAACGATGTTGTCTTCCAGCACCAATAATTAAAGAGCTCAGCGGACCAGGCTCTTTTCCTGAGTTTGATCCAGCTCAAAAATGCTTATGGGATGAGCCTGTACCCGACAAAGCCTCACATATTGTTGATAAAATGCTCATGTTATCCAACTGTTTATAGCTTACATATACATAATATTTAAGAATTGTTCATTGAAAAGTGATACTATCATACTATTTCGTACCAAATCATTACTGAACATAGATGCACATTTGAGGCTGTCCAGCCCCGACGTGTAATCCAAGTAAAGTGTGAAGCAGAAATTAACAGGAATATCACTGAAAAATACTCAAATGATACCGTAGGCGCAAACATATATTGTGAATAGTTCGCAAAGTTTGAAAGAAAAAAAACGAATTTTAGAATTCAGAGACAATGAACATTCTAAAATGCTCAGACGCTGAAGACTTAGTTATCGGATGACCTACTGAATGGATCCTAAGCACACTGAGTACTTGAACATTCACAAATAAAATACGGAGGCATATTCAAACTATAATGAGTCGTTCATAATTATTAGAGAAATTACAAAGAAAATAGTTTCTTCAAAGGTTTGAACAATAAATAATATCTTAAAAGAAAACATTACTGTTCTCATATTTTCGATTGATCGTGTATCAATGAGAAAGTTCTGCCTAAATGAAAAGAAAGTACACGTATACCTACCTAGGCTAGATTTTCCGACTGAAGTTCATTGAAACACTTGAACTGTCTGTGAAGCCAGGGCGTTGGCAGAGAGCCTAACCACCACCAGCAGTGAACCAGTTACCCAGGGTAGCTAGACATAGCGTCTTACGATCAAAGAATTCAAAGAGTGGATGTTGACTGTGGGTGGAGTTCAGGTTAGGGCATCAATTTGAACAAACTTGTTATGACAATTCGCGAGGCCACCTATTAATGCAATTGTTGTGAGATCAATAGAATCGATATTGGCTTGTCATGGATGTTGTCGTCTTGGCTTTAGAAATTTAATTCAGAATAATATTACCAGTGCCATCGAACTTAGTGGTTTGGACGTCTTTCCTCTTATCCCTTCGTTTTTTCGTTTGTCTATCTTTTAACTCCAAAACTTCTGGACAATGTTAAATGATTCTTTTTGTGAGGGTCAGCAACAGAGTGAAAAAGTGATTGAATGTTGGCACCAATCAATGAATATCCCCAATATATATATATATATATATATATATATATATATATATATATATATATATATGTGTGTGTGTGTGTGTGTGTGTGTGTGTGTGTGATGGGTAGTCAATAGCCACTATGAAGAGATGTAATACAACGAAACAGCTGTCAGTGGATGACAATTATCATCATGATTATATATATATATATATATATATATATATATATATATATATATATATATATATATATATATATATATATATATATATATATATAAGAGATCATGGATGCCACATAAAATAGTAATATATATTGCAATATCCGATGTATGGTGGTTCCATTTCATAGATTGCTCGATACATTCAATTTCAAATGTTGATTTGGTTTAGAGTGGAATCGAAGATCTATTACTAAAACAAACTATATGAGTATATATATATATATATATATATATATATATATATATATATATATATATATGTGTGTGTGTGTGTGTGTGTGTGTGTGTGTGTGTGGATCTGTCTGTCCGTCCGTCTGTCTGTCTATCTGAAATACATTCACATACTCACTTGTGCCTGCCCACTTTTAATCTCAAAAAGTGTTTAATAGTTTCAACGGAATTTTGTGCCATAGTGGGTCATTGACCAAAGAAGAATAAATTAATTACTAACGTGGGTCAAGTACTTTTCTTTCATCATTAGTGAACAGCATGGACAGAGATAAAAAACTGTCCGTCTGAAAGCTTTCAAATCTCAAACATTACATCATTATCTGTTATAGCTGAAGTCTTTTCACAGTTAATTCTTTTATAAATATATTTATCAAATCTCATAATTTTGGCTTCTCAGATGAATCATTGTCCTTATTATTCTTTTGTTACATATTGTGAATGTTATTACTGTAACTTTTTTCACTATTTATTATCTTATTATTAATGTTATTCCATTCTATTGTTGTATTTTATAATCAGTTGTCAGAGTACCCTCCCGATCATTACCTAGTTAGCACAGACACAGATGACAGAGCTGGTGTTCTTTTCGATACATGGGAATTGTCCTTGAGCCTTACTTTCTAGATTTAAGGGAGAAGAGGGTCCCCAAGAGTGCTAGACTTTGTGTATTCCGATCGTTCTTGCCTAGTTTTTCAAGCTGCTTTACGGTTATATATCCAAGGGCACACATGTAAATTGATGGATGAGTACTTCTCTGGTATCCCTTGACTTCAATGACAGGTCTGTTCCTTTGAATTATTCTTCTTCAAAATACTATTTGGCTTATCACACCAGTAGCCTGGTGGTTACCCATGGGGTCTGAAAACAGCAAGTCTCCTCTGGTCTTCTTCACACTTTCACTGTTCATAGACGTGCCGTTGATTACAATTCCACACGTTGCCTGGTAGTTTTCGCTGAAAGCTGTGTGACAATGAGTCTCCTAGGGTGTTCAGTCTTCTTTTACCCTCATCTCATCTCACACCTATTCCAGCAGTGCTGTGATTCATGCCTTCACCACTGTGTTTTTTCCTCCGTTGTTAGACCACTGCTATCAGCCAGGATCGTAAATCTCACATCTTTAGTACTTTCCTTCGCACATGTGCAGTCCCTATCAGTGCTACGTTCTGCACAGTCTCAATCTTTACCCTTACTTCCTCCAATCTCGCTGACAGTATCTTTGGTATAGTTCCTAGTCCATCTATTATGACTGGTATAATCTTACTTTCATATTTAAAACTTTGTTCAGTTCTTTTACCGAATCCTGGTACTAATCATGTTTTTTACTCTTTTTCCTGTTTACTCTGTGGTCTGCAGGCACAGCCACGTCTATTATTTGGTAGATTCTCCTCTTCTTATCCACGATTACTAGTTCTGGTCTCCTTGTTTGGATAGAGTGCTCATTTAGGATTTAAAAGTCGAAATGTGATCCGTGGGTTCAAATTTTCAAGTTTATCTCCTGTTTGTGCCAGTACGACTTTTCCACACGATTAAATCCCATCTGTTTATCCAGTTCCCTGTGTATCACACTTTCTACTCTACCATGTCTGTTGTTATACTGTTATAAGCTTCCTTGTTTGCAAGTCCATTGAATTGAGAGCTCCGTCTATCTGTCCAAGAAATGGTCCTTTGTATCTTACTACCGATACGACTCATGTGTATATTAATTTGATGAGCCCCTTGCTGTCTAGTTAGGTCTCTTAATTTTTTTATCCTCTTTTATTTCTTCATTTCTCCCTGTTTTATCGTATCACATCCAAAAACTCTCAGGTATCTGCATTGGTCTTGTGTGGTCGATGCTGTAATCCATCTCGATTCCTTCTGCTGCCTTGACCCTTCATTTGTGCATTACCATTGTTGCGCATTTTTCTTTTCCCAATTCTTGCTTTCATTCAGGCAAAATATGGAATTGTCAGGTGAGCCCCTCGTGTAGTGTGATGGTTCTATAAAACTAATATCAGTGAATCCCTTGAGGTTTTGTTGCTCTCAAGAACGTGGTTTTGCTCAATACCATTAGTTCCGTACACAACTGAATAAGTCTTCAAGCTCTTTGCTCATGCCCACTAACTATTCCAAGGGTTCATTGTGCCTTTTTTTCCAGATGTCCCCATATTTTGTAACAGTAAGTCTTTGTCTGCTGGGCATGTAGCTTTGTGTTCAATCTTATTTCTCCGTTAAGATCTTGGTATAACTTATTCCCGTTGTTATGGAATGTGCAACTCTGTATGTATTGGGCAGTCTTTTGCCCGTTTCCCCTTTATCTTACCTCGACGGCTTGTCTCCTTTGGTGTATCTCTTTCACTGCTGCAGGGGTACCTTTTTGTCTCATCTTGTATTTGTCCAATAGTCTTGCACGTGGCAGGTTCATGCATGATGCATTTCTCAGTAATCATGATCATCATTCCATTACTAGTACATATTTATGTATATACACACACACACACTCACGCACATATATATATATATATATATATATATATATATATATATATATATATATATATATATATATACCGACGATATTATTTCAGTTATGTTTTTGGACAACCTGCATATTTGTTCAATGGAGAAGCACCACCAAAAAACTGCAGCCTCTGAAAATAATCTTGTTAGACATAAAGAAATTCTATTATCATTTTTTTAAGAAAATTGAATACAATAAAATAAACAGTTGATGAATGATAGTAAGATATGTTCTGTTTTGATGAATACTTTTGTAAAACATAATTTTTTTTTTCTTTCTGTCTTCCTGTCAATAATATTTTTACATTTGTTGGAAAAACAGACACAACATTGTGAAAAAGACACATTCAGCGAAAAAGTCACTGATAATGTCAAAAGCTAATATTGTTTTTTGTTTCCACTTTGTTACTTTTCTCAAGTACAACTCAAAACAGTTTCAAGATTAACCCTGACTCGAAAATGACATTTGGATAAGTTTTTCTATCTTCTCTTTTATTATCTCTAACAAATGACCGACAGTGAATGTGTTGGCTGTAAAATCTTTTTTTATGTTCCTGTCATACTGGATGAGAGTGATGATTTATAAGCTGGTGTTGTACGGTATTGCAGAGTGGGTTACACAGTTTCAACAAAAATTGCTTACATTTCAACTTTTTGCAAGATTATGTGGCAAATTTGATGTTCATTCTTTTTTCTATTCCTGAAAAGTAAGGCATGAGCGTCAATAAATGTTTTGAAATGAACAATATCAGCCATCGTCCAGTCATGTGCTACCTTGGTATCAAAGGACCCATCACCTCACGAGATTCCTTAGGGCTAAAACGTGTGGAGTAAAATTACATGATGTTTAATATCGCCAAATTACATGTTTTTACAGCAATTTCCGGATATCCTCCAGTAACAATTTTTTCTGTCTGCCTTTTTCCTTCTCTCTCTTTCTGCATCTCTCGCACAACACACACACACACACACACACACATATATATATACATATATATATATATATATATATATATATATATATATATATATATATATATATATATATATATATATATCGTCTAGAAACTATTACAGTTTCAAACACTAAACGCACCAAAAACACATTTTTTTCCAGAAACTGTCACACAATTGTTATTATTTTGGTCCTGAATTGCCTCATTCTATTGATTTCTATTTCATGGTTTCAGATATTGTGATTATCTTGATTCTGCGACAGCAACTTTTTTCTCCGTTAGGACAGTCATATCTTTTAGGAGGTACGTTTTTCACCATAATATCTCGCCTGATCATGATTATTGTTCTATCAGTATGTATAGTGAACTCATGTAATATGATCACATCTTTTGATTCTGTTATTCGTTCAAACCAGTGTTATTTCCCGTTCTTTGCTTATAGGTAGTTATGATATTTGCAACCAGTTATATATCTGGACATACAATCTTTGTACGAATTCAGCTGTATTTTTTTTGCGGTAGAAAACTAGGAAATGTTCACCTACAAATTGTAGATGGGGCTACCTGCAGACAATAAAATTCAATTTATTTCTAATGTCCTAATGACGGATATAGGTAGCGTGTTTCAGGCTATCTGGAAACATTATTCAGGACTGGGACTCAAAGCCATGTGTTTGTGGAATGGAATGAAAACAATATTTGACCGTATTTCAAATAGCTGCTTAGAGTCTTTGTATGGTTGTGATTTATACCATGGTAGAACCAGACACTGGACAACCACTAAATAATTATGAAGGGTAGAGGGACACTGTCTACTGGCACTAGAACAATTTCAGGAGAGTTAAGGTCATCAGAAGTTACCATGTGTAGATCATTCAATGAACTTGGAAACATGGAGGAACTTTCGTGGCGTTCAAAACCGATAATATGTTTGGTTCGCTCCAATACATGAAATTATTGGTCCTGAATCTGTTGAAAATACGGGAGGAACGGAGTTTGTATCAGCTTAACTACTTAGTTATTGAAAAAAAATGGAGGCAAGATAGTGTATTGAAAACAGTGACAATAAGAATGAAAGATTACATATCTGAATGGACCTCGTTGAAGAACTTCCAAAATAAACCCAGGTGGGTTATTCTTTTATTCACCTAAAAATGCCTGCAACTTGTTGGGTGTAAATGACGGATTTTTCTTCATTCCAGAGAAGGGAAAATGAAAGGTTTAAGACCTCATGAAATAGAAGAGACCAGTGAAAATCCTTGACTCAAAAATTGATATTTAATTTGACTCCAGACAGAGTTTAGAGAATTGATTTGTGTGACTTGTGAATTCTGCACTTTTTAATTCTAACTTTTTGATAAAAATTAAAGCCTAATGAAAAATGAATTCCTTCTTTCAAGGAGATCTCCTATCTAAAAAAAAAAAGGATCATATTTGACATTTAATCGTTAAAATCAACAGAAACCATTGACATCTGGACTGGGACATCGGTGGAAGGAAAAATTTGAATGCTTTTTTATCGACGCTCGGTTGATGATATCCAACACGCACACACACACACACACACACACACACACACACACATATATATATACATACATACACACACACACACACACACATATATATATATATATATATATATATATATATATGTACCTACATGCGTATACATACATTCATCTACGTGTGTGAGAGTTTCGAAAATGATTCATATGAATGGACATAAAACAGATTTATGGATAGATAAATATACAGATATGAATAGAAGATTCATCTCGATCGATTGATGGGCAATTAGGATAAATTTACTCTCAGAATATTTTTGGCATCGTGATTACCATCACTGTTCCCTACTTAAAAGCATGATGAGGTCAGTTCGATTGAAGTCTTTTTAATCTGTCCTAGCACATTAATGTCCAAGAATTATCAAGTCATGTTGATAGATTTTGCTATGTAGGTTTCCTTCCAATCAGTGTCGATCAATAAATAGTTCCTTTCTTTACAATTTCCCCTTTTTCTAAGCATTCAATCTGCAATCTTGACAGTACTCTCTTGATCATTGCATAAACCTTTTGTGATGAGAGCCACGAGCTAGTCATCAACCACTTTGAACGAGTCTCCTCTGCAATTTCTGCTATCCTTGGTAACCCAGCCCTACTCTAACGGGCATAATGATGTCAGCCATCCGAACAATTATAGCAACCTCATCAGTCACTATCAAATGCGATCCCATACCTTTAAGCATAAGATCATCGCTCGAAAAATAAATTGGATTGATGTTTACTTCCTTACGGAATGATAAAGTGTTATGGCAGGATGATATGAATTTGAATTGATTTGCATTGCGCTATACAAAGAGGGTAAGGGCGACTGAGACCCGGGTAGATACAGGCAAACAGAGACAAACTGATAGAGAAAGAGTTAGGGGGCATACAGACTAACAGACAAAAAGATAATGAGAGATGGTGCGAGAGGGAGAGAGAGAGAATGAGAGAAAGACAGACAGACAGACAGACAGATGCATATGAGATTGCTAAAAGGCTTTTACTGAACAGGTCACATGGTTTTTGCTCCAGTTTTACAGAAACAACGGTTGCAGATGGATGAGATCCTAAAAATAAACCACAGATTGTTTTAAACTTTTTTTCCGGGAAAAGGCACAACAAAGAGATCAATTACGAGCTGTAAACTACTCCGCAACAGATGGCAGGATAAAATCCTTGATACAGTAGTCCCTACGGCAGGCTCTCTTGCAGACTGCTCATCAAATGGGCAAGTCATGTAGTGTGCTTGACCGAAAATCGCTTACCTAAACTGTACTGTTATATGAAAATCTCTTGGTACAATCATGCTTAAGCACATGGAAAGTTGGTGGTAAAAGAACGACTCTGACGACTGCCTGAAGAGTTCACCAGGGACCTCAACTCCTGGTAAAGTGTGGCTCTAAAGAGCCATGTATGATGGAGTAAAATTATTAAAGGGACCAATGAACCAGTAGCCT
The DNA here is from genome assembly GCA_963457665.1 of Thysanoteuthis rhombus. Taxonomy (NCBI): domain Eukaryota; kingdom Metazoa; phylum Mollusca; class Cephalopoda; order Oegopsida; family Thysanoteuthidae; genus Thysanoteuthis; species Thysanoteuthis major. Next base: position 4,241,879 of record OY735214.1, on the reverse strand, counting down.
GGATAATCTCTAAAGCTGAGAGAAAGTGTGCTACGTACAAGACCTGGACTGCCATTGCCCTATCCACAGCGTCTTCAATCGAGTAATATCTCAGAGACCAGAGCAGCCTCATTAAGCAAATTCAAAACCTTCACTAATGCACCACTCTGTCATGATCATTTTTAACAATGAAGGACAAACGTAATTTTCACCAATTGTAATACTACTGGACAATCTTTGAAAATACCTTCAGATAGCCTTGCCGTGAAGTAACGATTAATAACTCACCCTTGAAATCCATTCATATTGTACCTAGTTTTATTCTAATACTTGTGTCGTCATAGTCTGAAAGTTTTTCATAATATTAATGAAATAGTGTTTGTGAGACAGGTGGGCTTTTGAAGGGGACTATTATGCAAATATTCTGGTTATGAACCGGCCAGTGTTACACCTATGGCATGATTGACAAATCTTGATTGCCAGGGCAATGTCCCTGGATTCTACAATTACTAATGAAGACAAAGGAGTTGGAGGGAGAGGAGGTTATCCAGAATACATCATATTCTAAACAGAGATTTAAGAAACACCCAATGAATTGTTTCGAACACTTCCAATTAATGGAAGCAAATGTCACAATCATTTCAGCAAAAATTGATTCAGGAATATGCCTCCCCGAGCAAATGTTTTAGTTGTTGCTCTCAGATCTTCCTCAGTAAATTAAAAAAGCAAAATTGTTTGATAAATCCTCTTGTAATGAAAGTCCAAAATTTGTTACTGTAAGTATCTTAATTTTCAATCATATCGTTCTGAACTTTGGCTGAATTCGAACCTGCTTGCTCTATTCAAATAGATTGTTTTTTCCCAAGTCAACGTTTATGTTTTCAGACAAGTAATATCAGGTGAATCGTGCAGGGGATCAAGTAATGATTAGACATACTTGGTAGACTTTACGGGAGATCATATAGCAGCATGAAATTTCTCGTGAATCTTCCTGGAGATCGATGGCAGGAAGAGAAGCTAAAATATTCAAGCATTCTACGGAGTAGACGAACTGTCATTAAAAATGTTGTTGTTTAGATGGTTTTGATTGTTCCTGAGTTTTCAATCTAATTCACTACTTTGATTCATTGATTATTAAATCATAAGCTTCTAATGGATCTCAAACAGCATAAAGTAAAAAAAAGAAGTCCCCAATACAACAGCATTCTCATCAATGATTTCGATTTTTGTGATGCTGTCGTCAAGATGGTTTTAATTCATCGTAGCTGACACATACGAGAACATTTCTGCCTCCATCTTTATTCAACGGATTTGCCCTTCAGGTCCCTTTTTTTCTCTTTTTTCTGATTAAATTAATTTTCCTTCTGTTAATTCCCTCTCTCTTAATCTCACTTGTACTCCCTCTATCTTTTTCCCGTCTCATGTTCTCATCCCCCCATATATATATATATATATATATATATATATATATATATATATATATATATATATATGTATATATATATATATGTGTGTGTGCGCGTGAGTATATATATATGTGCATGTGTGTGTGTGTATGCTCTGTGTGTGTGTGTGTGTGTGTGTGCATGTGTGTTTGTGTTCTTGAATTGCATCGATTCATTCTCCAAAATTTCTTATTAATGCGATGCCAACAGTTTTTTCATGGGAATATAAGGGTGTCATCATGGAGAGGAAATCTTGATCAACATTTGAACATAGAGATCAAAGCTAAGTCTTTGGTCTGCAGAAACCGTTTGGCTCTTACGGTCAAATGGTCAATATTCGATCTTTGATTGGAATTTCTAGATGTCCAGTCCGAAGACGATATCAGTTTTTTTTTTTGTAATTGATTACACATTGAAGGTGGAAATATACGGCCGGTCAGAATCGGATAGATTGC
>OY735214.1:4085000-4235000 GCA_963457665.1 Thysanoteuthis rhombus | reverse complement strand
GAAAAATATTGTTGCATTAAATGACAATTAGATATGGGATGTAAAAATTCAGAATGGCTCTTCAATGGAATAATGTTCAAAAATTGTGAAAATGTATATAGTGATGAGTATCAGTTATCAAATTATTCTTGTATTTCATTATTTTATCTGTTACAGAATTAACTATTGTATCAAGATTTTCTTTCCAAATTTGGATTTCATTTGGTGATAATGGACAAGTATCAATAGTAATAATTTCCTTCAATTTCTGGTTGGTAAAAAAACATTGATTGTGAAGTGTTTGACAGTTCACCAATATAATCATATATATATATATATATATATATATATATATATATATATATATATATATATATATATATATATATATGTGTGTGTGTGTGTGTGTGTGTGTGTGTTTGTACGTATAAGGAATAGACATATGATCCAACTGAATGATTGAAAATCATTTTATACCTTATTTGTGTATTACACTTTTAAAGTATCAATTGACCTATCCTACGTGAAGAGAACAAGCCATTAATGAAAATAAGTCGCCCGCTGGAAATCAAACCTGCCACTGATTGGGTAGCTGCGATTCTTTTAACATTATATATATATATATATATATATATATATATATATATATATATATATGTGTGTGTGTGTGTGTGTGTGTGTGTGTGTGTGTGTGTGTGTGTGTCAGAATGTTTACGAATTGCGTTGTACGATTATAACTTCATAATGTGAATGGAATTAACAATTAGTAATCAACATAGGTCCTTAAACATGGTGTTGCTTTTACAATTTCTCCAGGTAGGTTTGAAATTTTCGTCTTAACCCGGAGGCAGACGTTGTACCAGAACAGAACGATCAGTGAGGCCAAATTGAACAATGCACTTTATTTCAGAGTTAGAAGAGCATGGTAGAGTTGCTTATAGCAGATCAGAGCCTCACCTAAGAGTTCTCAATCCTAAAGAAAGGAGTGTTAATCATATTTTTATGTATATAATTATATATGGGGGGTCTCTTTGTGTGTGTGTGTGTGTGCGTGTGTGTGTGTGTATTTGTGTGTGTGTGTGTGTTCTTATGTATATTGAATATAAATTGCATTCTTCGTTGTTTTTTCATACTTCTGTCAAGTTTTGTTATTTTTCCAAAACAAGCATCATTCCTTTCCAATCAAAAATATTTTCTTATCCTTCATTCCATGGAAAAACACTGCTTTTCCTTTTAAAAATGTATCTCCTGTTTTGCGTGGTTTCCTTCCGTTAACATTTTTTCCCCTTTTTAACTTCTCACATTCTCACTCGTTCTCAACATCAATTGTCTTTATTATTTATACCTGTTTGTGGTTTTTTTTTTTTTTTTCGTATTTTGATTATTTTTTCTTTTTTTGGTCTGTGTTTATTTGTTTTTCATATTGTGTCCTTTCTTTCATCAATCCTTTCTTTGCTTCTTCCTTTTTTTCTTCCTGTCCAACATTCCTTTCACCTTTTCTTAATATTTTCTTTCTTGATTTTTTCTCTTTTTTGTCTCATTTCTGTTGCTTTTTTTTCTTTGCTGTTTTATCTATTCATGTTTTTTTCTTTTCATTCCAGTTTTTCAGTACTTCTCTGCATTTCATTCTTTTTTCTGACCTGATTATTATGTTCTTCATGTTTTTTCTCTCTATTCTCCTACATTCTCAACCAAAAGTGATTGTTGGAACTCCACGTTATAATCCGCTCTCCCACTCACATATTTTGTACAAATCACCCTTTTTGTTTTTGTTTTTCTTGCCACTGTTTTGTACTTAATCTTCAACCAATTTCCACCAACATTCCCGTATATTCGTTCAAACTGAAATAAAAAACCATGAATAGATAGGGGGATAATTGTTAATGCACAGTGATAAAGTAACTGTTGACGTGAATTCTTCGAATCTTGTAAAGTGAAGATTTCAATTGTTCTTGTACTGTCAAATACTATCCTGTCTGTTAAGAAACCATTGTATAATGGTTTCTCTCATTTCACTAAAAGAAATCTGCTTTGCAAACAATGGATGGAAATATCAGTGCAGAATTAAACAACTAACCTTAGACAGACGATATCCATCCTCCCTTGTTAGTATACGTTATAATTATATCAGTATCCATTATCGCCAATATATCTATTTCTACTATTACTGCTATAACTACTACTACAATTAATACTTCTTGTAGTTTTCATTTAATTAAAAGAGATACTTTTTTTGCTTTGCAATATTTGAGTAATAATTGAAAAAAAATCTTCAAAATGGTTTCCCTATTACGTATGAACAGAGCATTATCTTTCAATTTAGGTTCATGAATTACAGACGTGTCATTTGTCAGGTGTTCATATTTTCATTCGTCCGCTGTTACGTCGAAAATGTACATTCAACCTCTGCCATTATATTTGGAAATGTTACTTTAAAATAGGAAATGAAATATTTCATTGGATCACGGATGTCCCTTTGGGAATCGAGCTTTTCACCAGATGGGCAAATCTGAATTTACATAGATGTGAATATATATCTATGCCATCTTCGATTCAAATTGACATAAAACGATTTCGTTCATTATTAAGTGGTACCCGATTTACTGATGACTTACGTTATCTCAACGATGGAGGAAAATTTGAAAAATTGTATAGTAATAAATATCCTAAGGATCTTGGATTAAGATGTGAACATAAAGGCAAGCCATCTTCTTAGATATGGATATTATAATTAAATATAGAACGTTTATCTACAAATTGTCTGATAAGGGAGATTGTGTCCTATTACGTTTAGTGAAAATACCTTCTGGAACAAACAGTATTCCAGTGTATATATTTTACAGAACAATATTATCGGAATATTTAAGGATTACAAAAGCAACTTCAATAATTCATTGATTCTATACAAAAATGATTCTCTAGTCGTAAGAATGGTCAATCGAGCTGGTGAAATTATTAAAATGTTTAGATAATTCACTAAAGCCATGATTTGACGTCCTGATCCCTATAAAGCAGATAAGCTTGATCATAGTTAAACCGTAGCGAAAATTAAATTGTTTAAGTATATTGATGGAATAACAAATTAAGGTGTTACTACCCGTTTGAAAATTGTTTTGTTCCAACCATGAAGATTACTTCGTTCAATATTCAGAGTTATTTTTCCGTTCTTTTCAACATTTGATGGAAGCTTGACGTTCCTGATATCGAGAATTATGAGTCTGAATCTTCTGAAAAAGTTTTTTGATTCTTAGTGTTTAAAGCTGTACAGCTTTATAAACTATATATATATATATATATATATATATATATATATATATATATATATATATATATATATATATATGTATATATATATATATATATATATGTATATATATATATATATATATATATATATATATATATATATATATATATATATATATATTCACTCATGTATATTGCTTAGCGTTCTTTGAACCTATGAAAGTAGTCAATAGATTCCAGTAGCATCTTAAAGTTTGGCGAGCCCTGGAGAAGAGAAATGTTTATCCATGCAACATCACCAATAGTTATTGGTGACTTTCGAATACACATTTCAATGAGTTAGCCATGATATAAGTGGCTATTGATGTAATTTGGTGGCGTTTCCAAGAACATTGTAACGGTATCTTGTTTAGTGATAATGGCATCAAACTATACACTATCCATTATCTCATCTTCACTTAGGACCCAGGGGCTGGCTTCTTACATTTGCTCTAGGCAGAACTGAACGGTCAGTAAGGCTGAATTAAGCGATATATTCACTCAATCACAATTCCACCAGAGTTGGAAGAGCATTGCTATATATAGCTTTTAATGAACGAGTTCCTCGCTTAGAGAGTGCTCAACCCTGTATGAAGGGGCGTTTATAATATATATATATATATATATATATATATCTTTATATATATATATATATATATATATATATATATATATATATATATATATATATATATATATATATATATATATTGCTCTGCTGATTTATTCCATTCTGTTAATTTGTATCAATCTACTGCAGTTTTTTCCCAATCGTCTGGGTATTGCAACAATCATCAAGCAACGCCCTTCTCTCCGTATTGGGAACAGAGAGCAACCGAAGTCATTCCCATTTAGCAAACTGGACGGTTGGGAAAAGGATGAGGACACTCACTAAAAATTCGATATTTGACAATCCAATCGTGCCTCCTCAGCATAAGACCGACCGAAAGATTTGTTACAATGGAATAAAGGACTTTTCTGATGGAATGCAGATCCAATGCAGAAGCCAGATGGGGAATATATAATCAGCGACAAGATGAACGGATCAATAACCCAAACATCACTTGACAATTGTCATGTCTACTGTGTAGAATTGTGCTGGGAAGTCACCAAAGGAATCTTTCTGAACTTATTTGCAACAACAGTAATCGTCAATGGTGATAATAAAACTTTCTTCATAACAATCAAATAAGATGTTATCTTATATATCTATCGATTTATCTATCACACTCTAATTCCGTTTCTCTCTATATATATCTATATCTACATTTATATATATATACATATATATATATATATATATATATATACATATATATATATATATATATATATATATATATATATATATATATAAATATATATATATATATATATATATATATGTATATTTGGGCGTCTCTATCGTTAAGCTGAAAAAAGTCTGATTTAGTTCTCTCATATGTTTCCTGTGTTCCCTCAAAAAAAATAAGAATACGTGTTTGGTTGCTTCTCTTGCTTGATCTATATTTTCTAATTACGATATTTTCGTCATAACCTCTTACAAACAGACGATGTGATTAATTTAAAGTTGAACATCGAGCAACTGGTCGTTTTTGTATTTTCAATGGGACATCTTCAGAGCCGTCTCAAGTGGTACACTCATTATTCATAAGATGGTCATTATTGGTTACTATTGTAAGTGTTGAAAATGGTCTTACTAGTATTAGTAGTAGTTTTTGGAATCTCACACCAGTTGCCTGGTGGTAACCGCTGGAGTTTGAGTGACAGCAAGTCTCCTCAAGTCTCCAGCCCTCCTCTCCTAGTACTCATAGGTAGCAGTAACTCTACAATTTACAGTTTCACACCGGTTGCCCAGTGGTTATCGCTGAAGGCTGAGTGACAATTAGTCTCCTCAGGTCTCCAGCTAACGTCTCCTCTCTCTTTCGCATATCATGACAGAGCTACAATTCGTTGCAGTACTTATATCTCTAGCACCTTCCTCAGTATCCGTGCAGTTCCCAGTAGTGCTGTGGTCTGTACGGTCTCTATCCTCCCCCTAATCCCGATCTCCTCCAGTCTCTCCCCCAGCGTTTTGGGGACAGTTCCTAGTGCGCCCACTATGACAGATACTACCCTGGTTTTCATGTTCCACATTTTCCTTAACTCCCTTGCTAGGTCCTGGTATTTTTCCCTTTTTTCACCCTCCTTTTTACTCTATGGTCTGCAGGTACAGCAACGTCTACTATTTGGCAGGCCTTCCTTTTTTTGTCTATTATTACTAAGTCCGGTCTTCTTGCCTGGATGAGGTGGTCAGTTTGGATGTCAAAGTCCCAGAGTAGTTTGTGGTTGTCATTCTCCAAAACTGCCTCTGGTTTGTGCTGATACCACTTTTCCACATGGTTGAATCCCGTTTGTTTGCTTAGTTCCCAGTGTAACATCGTTGCTACTCTATCGTGTCTATGCTTATACTCCTTCTGGGCAAGTTGACTACATTCACTAGTTATGTGGTTTACTGTCTCATCTCTTTCACCGCACATGCGGCATTTGCTGTTTGTCTGTGTTCTGTCAATTTTTGTTTTTATGTAGTTTGTCCTTATGCTTTTGTTTTGGGCTGCCATGATGAGCGATTCTGTTTTTCTCTTAAGGTTCCCCTTTCCTAACCACGTCCATGATTCATCGTCTGCTATATCTTTTTTCTGTCTTTTAAACTCGCCGTATAATTTTTTCCCTTCTTTCTTTTCTTGTGTGCTGCACTGTTCCATTGTTTTCTACTTTATTGTTTGTTGCACTATCTCTCGCGTTCTTTATGATTTCTTCACTATTTGTTTGCACATATCTTCCTAGGACTGTTTTAGCTCTCTGGACACAGTCTTCTATGCTGATGAGCCCCCTACCACCTTCTTTTCTCTTAACGTATAGTCTATCTGTATCATCCCCAGGGTGTAATGCTTTATGCATCGTCATAAGTTTCCTTGTTCGCCTATCCATTGATTGGAGCTCTTCCTTTGTCCATCCTAGGAATGGTCCTGTATACCTAACTACTGACACAGCCCAGGTGTTCATTCCTTTTATTAGATTTCTTCTGTTTAATTTGGTTTCTAATATTTTCCTTATCCTTCTGAGGTATTCTCTCTTTATTTTCTTCTTCATCTCTTCCCGTTTCATCGTGTCACATTCAAGGACACCTAGGTACTTGTATCGGTCTTGTGCGGTCAATGCCCTAATCTTGCTGTTGTCCGGCAGTTCAATTCCTTCAGTCATTGAAAGCATTCCTTTGTGCATCACCATGATTGCGCATTTTTCTATTCCAAACTCCTTTCCTATGTCCTCACTATATTCCCTTACTTCGTTGAACAGAGTCTCAAGCTCTCCCCTGTTTTTTGCGAACAATTTTATATCGTCCATGTACATTAGGTGGTTGAACTTTCCTTTTGTTTTAGAGAAGTGGTATCTTTTGCTGTTTTTCAGGATTCTGTTAAGCGGTATCATTGTTAGAACAAATAATAGTGGGGACAACGAGTCTCCTTGGAAGATTCCCCTTTTTATCCCTACCTCGGCTAGTTTGTCCCCTGCGTCTGTCAAATCTACTTTCCAGTCTTCCATCGAATTACCAATGAATTTAACCACCGGTTCGCTAATTTTGAACATTCTAAGGCATTCGAGTATCCAGCTATGTGGAATCATATCGTATGCTTTTTTGTAATCTATCCATCCCATTGCAATATTCTTTCTCCTTTTCCTCACTTCTCTTAAGATCATCTGGTCTATGTAGAGTAAATCGTTTGCCCCTTTGGTTCCTATACCACACCCTTTCTGTTCTTCTGGTAGTAGTCCCCTTCTATCCATTGACATGTATATTCTCTCTGCTATTTGGCCGGTCAGGATTTTCCACATAAGTGGTAAGCACGTGATTGGTCTATAGTTGCTTGCTATGTTCCCCTTTTCTGGGTCTTTTTGGATGAGGGTGGTTGTGCTTTTAGTCATCCATTCTGGTGCTTTGCCTTCGTTTAGACAATTTTGGAGTAGGTGAGTGAGTCTGCCGTGTAACGTGGTGAATTTTTTGAACCAATACCCATGGATCCCGTCGGGACCCGGTGCTTTCCAGTTGGCTACTTTCATAAGAGTATGTTTCAATGTGGTTTCATTCAGTACTATTGGTTCTCCCTTGTCTATATCTTCTAGTTGTTTTGTTTCCTAACCATTGCAGTGTTACGTTGTGTCTTTTTGGGTGCCCCCATATGCTATTCCAATAGTTCTTGGCCTCTGTGGTATCTGTTTTGATGTCCTGCCTTCTTTCCCCATTTAAATCTTGGTAAAACTTCCTCTCATTGTTTTGGAATGTGCGGTTTTGTGCGTATTGGGCCGTTCTTAGTCTAAATCTTTTCAGTCTTGCCTCTTTGGCTAGTCTTTTCTGGTGTAACTCTTCGACTACAGTTGCGATGCCTTTTTGCGTTACCTTGTATTTGTTATAAAGTCTTACTCGTGGTCTGTCCGTGTGTGGTGTATTTCTAAGCAGTACTTCATCTCTCTGTAGTTCGGAGATCTGCCTTTGTAATCTCTCCCAGTTGGGTTTCTCTTCCCTAATATTGCTCGGGTTCCTATCTTGTGTTGTGAAGCTTTGTGCTACCGTTTTCGCCCCAGTGTAAATTATATTGTTGAGTTCTAGGAGGGTGTTCGTTTCTATGTGCTGTAAGAGGCAGTTGACCAGTTCGGTCACTTCTCCGACTTTCTTTCTGTCTTTGTCTCTTAGGGACGGGAGTGTTGTTTCCTCTCCTCACATGATCTCTTTCAAAGCTTGTATTTTGGTTTTCTCTTCTTCCGTTGGTGCCTCGTCTGGTGCATAGTTTACTGTGGGGGTCTCATGGGGAATTCTTTTAGTTTTGTTATTGGTACTAGTTGTGCTGGGGGGCATTCTTCAGATGTGTCACCTGAATCTCTCTCTACATTAATGCGAATCTCTAGTAGTTCAGTCTCAGACAGCCATTTCTTCTTTTGGATTCGTTTTACTTGGTCAGCAAGGCGTTGGTTCGATACTTCTACAGCAGATTTTTCCCTCCATATTTGGAGCGTACGCTCTCTATAAGATCGCACTGAAGGCTTGCTTTTAAAGTAACAATACATAACTAGTCTATTCTCTTCCCTTGTCCATCTATTTCTCTTGTTCTTTATAGCAGTCACTCCGTGAGGACTGCGCTTTCCCTTGGTGTCATTGGTGGTATACGAGTTTTGGCCAACAGTAGCTGTGTGACGACTGTGTCCCCCCTGAAGGCCATTAAGGGTACACGAGCCGGAGTTTTGGCCAGCAGTCACAGGATGACGACCGGGTCCCTCCTGGTGGCTAACAAGGGAACACCTGCCGGTTACGACACACATATCTTGGATCTGTGCCCTGTTTTTTGCGGTAAAATGGTTTGGTTGTACTGTAATGATTGGGTTTCTTGGTTCTTTCAAGGTAGCGCCAGACCTTGGTGGGTTGGTTAAGACCGATGTGAGTCAGAAGTAACCTAAGAGCCCCACCGGCCCTTTTGGTTCTTTTAAGGTAGCGCCAGACCTTGGTGGGTTCATTGAGACCGATGTGCACTGTGGTAACCTAAGAGCCCCGCCAGCTCTTACCTCCCAGGGTATGGCCTCACAAGGACAAGCCATTCGGGTGTGCAGAGATATTTATTTAGTGATATGGCATTTACCTGATTGTTGAACAAAAGAAAAAAAAACACACCGAGCCTGTTCTTGGGTGGGGGATTACATGCATTCAAAATCATGTGTCTCCCTTAAATGTTTTAAGTCTTGACTTAAAATAAGTCTCGGTATGCGTTGTTTTTTCTTCCAATGCTGGCTGGACAAGGCAGCACAGCCAATTTTTACGCGAGGTTGGCAGGGGGAGAGGAAAGTTCATTCATACATATATACTCGAGGATCGACTCTCACATGAAAGAAAAGGAATTGCTTTTCTATACTTCTATGGGACAACTCATTTGTAAATTTAATTTTAAATTTAATTTCAATTCCACTTACCTACGTGCAGGTCCAAAAAACAACTTTTTCGACTTGGCAGTGGCCATTTCATCAAAGGAGAAAATTTCTCAGACTTACATTGAAAACCATCTCAGAGGTAAAAAAATACCATCAAAATATCAAGGATAATCAACCAAAGTAAAATATCATTAAAATGTTCGGAAATAATCGCAGAGTTCATCTCAAAGCCAAACGCTAAGTATCATTAAAATCTAAAGAATACTTCTTTAACTAAGCCCAGAACAAAATCATCAGGGGCAGCCTGTAGTCAAAATAGCATTATTATTATTAATATCATTATTATTAATAATAAGACATTAAATAAGAATCATCACAGAGTTAATTTTAAAATTCAGCCTGAGTTAGTTAGGTCTTCAAAGTCTGTCACCAGAATTCATCCTGAGAAGGAAGGAAGCCTTTTGTCAAAAAATGTCGGAGGCTGTCTTTTCGGTATGCGTTGTTTTTTCTTCCGATGCTGGCTGGCTGGACAAGCAACCACAGCCAATTTATACTATACTATACTCGAAGGGGGTGCCAATGGGGAGGGGAAAGTTCATTCACACATATTATTATTATTATTATTATTATTATTATTATTATTATTATTATTATTATTATTATTTGGAATCTCACACCAGTTGCCTGGTGGTAACCGCTGGAGTTTGAGTGACAGCAAGTCTCCTCAAGTCTCCAGCCCTCCTCTCCTAGTACTCATAGGTCGCAGTAATTCTGTGATTTACAGTTTCATACCGGTTGACCAGTGGTTATCACTGGAGGCTGAGTGACAATAAGTCTCCTCAGGTCTTCAGCTAACGTCTCCTCTCTCTTTCGCATATCATGACAGAGCTACAATTCGTTGCAGTACTTATTATTATTATTATTATTATTATTATTATTATTATTATTATTATTATTATTATTATTATTATTATTATTATTATTTGCATCTTACAACAGTTGCTTGGTGGTTACCGCTGGAGGTTGAGTGACAGTAAGTCTCCTCCTCTCCAGCCCTCCTCGCCTCAATCTCATAGACATGCACATTTTTATATTTTAAGTTCCACTCACTGTCATCACATTATCTTTTCACTTTGTTGAACAGCATTTCAAGCTCTCCCTCTTTTTTGCAAACAATTTTGTATCGTCCATGGACATTTGATGGTTGACTTTTCCTTTTGTTTTGGAGAAATGGCATCGTTTGCTGTTTTGTTTTATTTTTTTTTTGTTTTTTTTTAGGATTCTATTGAGTGGAATCACAGTTACAACAAATAATAGTGGAGACATTGAGTCTCCCTGAAGGTTCCCCTTTTTAAAGTTTCTGCTGCTAGATTTTCTCCTGTGGCTGTTAAGTCTACTTTCCAGTTTTTTTAAAGAATTTTCGATGAGTCTCACCACTGGTTTGCTGATCTTGAACATTCTGAGGCATTCGAGTATCCAGCTAAGTGGGATCATATCTTACGCTTCTTTTAGTCCATCTATCCCATTGCAGTTTTGTTTATTTGATTTTTTCTAACTTCTTTTGATATCATCTGGTCGATATCATCATTATTTTTATCATTATTGGTATTTTTTTTCAGTATTCGCATTTTCACACCATTTGCCTGGTGGTTACCCCCGAAGACTTGGTGACAGCTTACATCCTCATATATCCAGCCCTCTTCTTCATGCTCTCACAGCTTATGCTTCCAGTTTCACACAAGTTGCCTAGCAGTTATTGCTGCAGGCTGTGACAGTAAGTCTTTTCGAGTCTCCAGCCCTCGTCCCGTATCGTCCTCACCAATCCCCGTAGTGCTATGCTTTGTACCACCTCAACCATGCCTTTTTTTTTTTTTTTTGGCTGTTTGGCCATTGATAGCAGCTGAGGGTCAGTATTATTATTATCAAAAAAGTTCGTACATCGAGAATATGTGGAACACTTTTTGAAAAAAAAAGAGTTGACTCGTTTCATAAGTATTGAATTTTCATTCTGTTTCAGCGACCACTCTGTTTCTTCCGACCAAATAATTCGTAAGACAGACGGAGATGAAAATTGATATTTGTAACCAAATTGAAGTGAACGAATAACACACCAGGAAAGTATCATCTGTTTGTATATAGGCCAAGGTCACTTTTTTACGATGGATGTTTCAAATGATAAGGTAATTATTGTGATGACATTAGAATGACAATCTTAGTGAGGTAAGATTAGAGAAAAAAAAATAAAGAGTAAGATCGAAAATAGTTTAGTTTGATTTACACTAAATCATGACGGAAATTTTGTGTGAGCCCTCAGTCTGGATGGATTGAATAAAGTGATAATAATCTTCGAGATCAGCTGGACAATTACTACTTATCCCCGTACATGAATACATACCTACACTCCAACATCTTTCCGTCTCTTTCTGTCTGTCTGTCTGTCTGTCTGTCTCTCTCTCCATATATATATATATATATATATATATATATATATGTATATATATCCAACCGGTCGAAGAAAAACGGTTCAAATCTCGTAGTTTTGGCAGACCAAAAGTGAAGTAAAACAAAAAGCTGGGCAGTATCTTTTAATCGCCAGTGATAGGAATGAGGTGTGGAACATGAAGGGACAGTTGTACCAGTAGTAGTCGGAGTCCAAGGAATGGTCCTGGAGTGAGGATATTTGAGAAACTTTGAAAAGTGCTGAGACTGTCCAAACGGAGAAAGTACTAGGGCCGGCCAATAAAATTCATGTATTGCTGTCACTTGATCTCCGGTAAAAACCACCAGTCATTGCTAGTGTCGAAACTAAATGAGTATAAATATTAATGCAATGTTTATGATATGGAAATGATGGGTTTGGCATTCATCCCCGTGCTTCAGAGAAATCAAAGAGCTATACGAGTTTAAACAATGATAACTATTGTCTTCGATCAGCAGATTCTGTGACTTCGTAAACTGTCTCACAAGACAGGCTGCAATTTCTTAAGATCTGACTCCAACGGCCATCCATAACTAGAAATGTTGGATATCTTGAAACCCTCACACTTGAACAAAGCGAAATATTCATACGGCACTATCCTGATAACAATGTGCTATACTTGTTCAATACGTTTTGTTTTTTTTGTTTTGTTTTTTTTTCTTTCCTTTGAAATAAGCGTTTATTTCCATTTGTATGAAACTTTGTCTACAATATATTCTTCAAACGTTTTGCTGATTCGGCGGATCGATTCACCTGTATTGAGATCCATCATGAAATTATACAGATGATACATTCTCATGTGCTTGGAGATAATAATTTCCTTCTGGTATTGATAGAGTAGAATCGATAATTGTGAAAACCGAAAGTATGATCAGAGTATATCTATCCAAATCTTTATAAAAAAAAGTTGGATTCATCTATTTATCGATTTATTTATCTATTATTCACTCAAATATTTGTGGACGTACTGGAATATTTCAAAAGATTATCGGTTCCGTTTTTGAATGATGGGAAGTTTTTGTCGCCGCATACAATTATTCAGATGCTGCCATGATTTTCTTGGAATGGTACAAACAAAGTACAGCTTTCACATACCAATCAATTCTATTTTGACAAAGAATCTCTAGGAGCTGTGGAAACGATTAGAAGAAAAATGCTACGAGGATAACATTGTTTTTGGAAGGGTAATAGAAATTAGTATATATACAGTGAGGATAAGAGTAAAATAGATGGATGGATAGAAAGATAAATGGATAAGGAACAGACAGGAGGATATTCAAACGAACTGACAGATACATAGATATGAAACAGTGTGGTAGATATATATGAAGTGATGAATAAAAAAAACTGAGATGCTTGAGTTTTGTTTATATATATATATACATATATATATATATTTATATATATATATATATATATATATATATATTTATATATATATATATTTATATATATATATGTGTGTGTGTGTGTACGTGAGTGTATGTGAGTGTGTGTATGTGTGTGTGTAGAGGGGTATTCAGTTGTACAGAATGTAGAAAAAAGTTACAAACATTCATATTTTTGAAGCTCTTGCAATGAATCACTTCAAGGCATATCTTTTTCCTGTTTTGATAATATTCTTTTTCAACTGCAAGCTGCATTGGAGTACGTTGACGAAATGAATAATGGAATATTTGAATAATGAAAGGGGAGATAACACATTCTTTCCCTGGAATTTACAACTATTACGTTTTTCATCTGATCTTTCTTTGTCTTTTCCGTCTGTTTTCTTTTGGCTAGTTTGTTTTTTTTTTGTTTTTTTTTTGTTTTCTTTTATCTCTAGTAGACGTATGCGATTATTGTAACGGAATTTATTCCAAGAGATACGCTTATAAAAAGAAATCCTGTAAAAACTCGTAATCTCTATTGCTGACGTATAATTTTTTTACATTTGCCCCTTCATGGTAATGTGGTCGAAATTGGAGAAGAATGAATGTAACTGTTTTAACAGATTTGGATGAAATACACTGACTACTCACTAAAGCGCTGTTTAAGAAAAAATAGCAGAAAATATATTAGCTAGTTCGTATGCATTCGCCGATGTGCGATTGGGTTAGTGCATATCCCTCGAGATAACCGATGTTCAGTTTTGATGGGACAAACTATAGAAAGACCTGTACTCCACAGGCTCTCCCATAAGTTACTCAGTTTATAATGAGATGACATTGAGTTTTTTGCTTGTGTACGTTAGACCAGTCACGCAATGATTAACTATACTCTTTCTTCATTTTCCATGTAGAGTATTTTTGCGAAACATCTCTTTATCTAGGTGAGTTATCTCCTCTTCAGTCAAGATACCCCCCTTCTGATATATGACCTTTCCTAAGATGAAAATGGAGAAAAATTCAACGATACAGTTGATGGTGATCCCAAAAGAAGACTTTGCAAACGATTTGAAAATGCTGGGTAAGAGATTTCAAAGAGAATATTTTTAAAAAAGGGTTGTTATCGTTGATTTGCTATTTTATTTATTTCTTTATATCAAATTACCTGATAGTTTCCAAAGAGTGTTTCTCTGTGTGTGTGTGTGTGTGTGCGTGTGTGCGTGTGTGTTTTATTTGGGGTGGGGTGTTTCATAGTGAGGAAAAAATTCTCATAGATGCCAAGAAAATTCATCTTTCATCGAACATTGCAAAAGCAACAAAATAATTCGAACGAGTCGAAACTTTGGATTGTGACGAGAGATATAAGATTCGCTAATCTGACTGGCTGACACCGATTTGGGAACAGGGTTTTGTGTCGTCCCTAGAGTCACAGTTGGTCTTACGGTAGCAAAATATTCCCCTAAGCTTGCCAGTTGGAATGCAATCAATGATGATGAGATAAGTCCTAAATAACAAATGCAAAACAAACTGACATGAATTGAATGTTGGTGTATAAAATGAAAAGAAGAATGCGTATAGAAATTTGAGTAGAAGAGACGGTCGGGTGGATGGATTAGACGGGGATCGAACGTTGTAGTTTCAATCACTGCAGCAATAGATTCAGTTCCTCTCTTTGCGTAAATAATTTCTGATTCGGACGAATTAAATGGATGTTTTCAACCAAACAATCCAAAATGTCGTGTTTCCATTGAAACTCAAGTTTATTAGGCAAAGTAAGCACAATCAATCAACACAATGATACCAACGATCCAGTGGAGCATTGATTCAATCACAATTGAAGATCAGATCATGAGATTCATCGAATTGTCGGGAGGTCAGTATTGGTGTACACACGGTGGGACGTACATGTGTCTAAAGCTTGAGAAATGGTGGTAATCGGTAAGAGGACTCGACATGAGTGCAATGCCTGCATGTATAATCTTTTGTCAGTTGGTTCTGAAGCAACCCCCTCTGGTTCACTGCTGCAGGTTGAGATGTTTGAAACTTTTGATGCATCAATCCCAGATCATAATAAAAAGTTTCTGTAGTGATTGTCTGAACAGGGTGCAAGAGGTTGTAATGGATTATTCCTTTTTATTTTCTTAGAATATTTCTTCATGATCTTCCATTGGTTTTAACAATCTTTCTCTATTATGTATTGGTTCTTTTCTTTTCATTTTTCCTCTCTTTTCTTCTTCTTCTTCTTCTTCTTCTTCTTCTTCTTCTTCTTCTTCTTCTTCTTCTTCTTCTTCTTCTTCTTCTTCTTCTTCTTCTTCTTCTTTTTGACTCCAGTGTTCACACGACACATATACTATATCAACTCAGATATTACAGTAATTTTGTCGCATCATACATTTGTGTGATTATATCATATCACATGTTACCTGTATCACCAAAGGGATAAAAGGATGTATAGAATTCAATTTTTAAAGATATTACCGGGATTCCTGATGACGAAAAAAGCA
The DNA here is from genome assembly GCA_963457665.1 of Thysanoteuthis rhombus. Lineage (NCBI taxonomy): Eukaryota > Metazoa > Mollusca > Cephalopoda > Oegopsida > Thysanoteuthidae > Thysanoteuthis > Thysanoteuthis major. Next base: position 4,219,431 of record OY735214.1, on the reverse strand, counting down.
CTGAAAAAAATTCAAGAAATGAATAATACATACAGCAAAGATAACGGATCAACATTTCAAAAGAGAGTGTTATATCCATCTGGTGATTTATGATCGAACTTGGATAAATACATTTGATAACGAAACGACTAAGAGGAAATGTGCTTGTTTGTTTTCTTCATAGAAAATGATAATCAATAAACATTATTTCTATTCAGGATAAACATCGTACTTATTTTCTTCTGGTTTCATTTTTCACTTGTGATTAGGTAGATCGTATGTAAAAATGCATTTTACATTATATTTATCACCGATAGATAGATAGATAGATAGATAGATAGATAGATAGATAGATAGATAGATAGATGGATAGATTAACGTAACCAAATTGATCAAAAGCCGTATACGATTCAAATCTTTTTTTTTCTTCCTATAAAGCATTTATTCTATCCAGGGTTAAATTTTTGTTAAATTCTCCTTTCTGGTTCCACTGTTCATTTGTTTCAAGGCGCTTCATGTCGTAAAATGCATTTTAATTGTCACAAATTGCTTATTTACGTGATGTATGGTAAGTGCCACGGGTAATCTGTTACTTAATCAAAGATTAGCCAAGACGTTTGCTTCTCTGCCTTTTACTATTTTTTCTCTCTGTTCTCCTCTGGGCAGGAAAAAATCAGTTCTCCGTTCTGTCTCTACTTTTCACTTGCAACGACGCAGTAAGTGTTGTAATTTTTTTTTACATTAGATGCTCATGTAGTTGTTTAAATAGGAAAATAAAAAGATAGATTGATGTATCCCTGGAAATATTGTGCCATGTCAAAAAATGATCAGGGCTTAAGATTCTTCTACTCCTATAAAACTCTTTGTCTTCCAGGCATATTTGATAGATAGATAGATGGATAGATAGATAGATAGATAGATGGATAAATAGATAGATGGATACTCAAAGGAATCTATTGCATAGCTCAAAACCAATCAGCAGATGGTGCTTCTTCCGTCCAATAAAACCTTTTTTTGAGCATGAATAATAAACTCTTTCTTTAGGCTTTATATTTCACTTGCCACAAAGCGGAAAGTGTCGAGAAAAGCATTTTACATGACATCAAATGGAGGTTTCTTTCTTTCCCTTTGTGTTCCCCTGCTTTTGATCTCCAAAGAATCCATGTCTTGATGCGGGCATAATTCAGAGAATGGATAGAAAGAACATCATATCATTGCTTTATTTTTTTTCTCATTCATCATCTCCGTTTGTAGAAGCCTTTTAGCATCTGTTAGTGGACATGAACCTTCCCAAAGATTTGCTCGACCTTTAGGCATTGGACCAGGGGACCAGTACGTTCAGAACTTTTCTATTTCGTCACAGAATCTTGAATTTGCAAGCCATTGTTCTTCATACGAATCTCTCATGCCTACGTTGCATGGTTTTCAGTTCGAGGGTCAATCTTTTGGTTGAGTTTCAGGCTTCAGCTTCATAGGTGACTATCGAGAAGATACATTGGTTGTAGGCCCTACTTTTTTTAGACTAACAAGGTTATCTTTTTCATGAAATTTGAGCTAACCATCCAAAAGATCAATTCCCTCTTCTTTTGGGGGGTTTCATCATCGTTGTCCTTGGTAAATGTACTCTTTTCCTTCTTCCAAGTGTGCGTTTTGAATTCGGATTTTCGTGTCTTTTTTTTTCAATTTTTTTGTTGTACACGACATTTGTTTTATTGAGTTCAAGTATAGTCCTACTCTATTTCTCTCTTAGTCGAGTTTATATGGTAATACTCGGACATGTGATGGTCTTTTGCTGTTGTTGTTTTTGTTTTTGTTTTTTTGCTAAAAGGACGATGTCGTCAGCAAATCTAAGGCTACTTTGTGATTTGATGTCTATTTTGCTTCGTTTCTGTTACCAAAAATCCAAAGGTCTCGAAAGATCGTTTCCAGGCAGAATGCAATGAGTTTGGCTCAGCTGGTATCCATTTGACATACTCCTTTCCCGAGCTGGAAGGGCTCAGAGTCTGTACGTAGCCAAATAAATGAATTGCCGTGTCAGCAATGTGGTTCGATCCTAATAATCGTTTCAACCCAGGATGTTAACAAAGAATGGCAGAAAAACAAAATAGACGAGGATGATGGAGATCTGAAAATGTCCTCCTTAAAACAGAATTTGGCTCTAGTTTGGAATTAGAAAGAGTGATTAGAGTGATAACATGTTCAGATACCGGTATCATCAAGTGAACACACTAATGTACTACTTCAGACAGAAATATTTTCATCATTATTTATCAATTTCTCTCGGCAATGGATCGATCATTTCACCGGTGTTCGGGAACAGAGTTCTTGAAATGCATGATTGATGTCATTTCAAACAGATTGTCCAAAAATAACCTTTGAACTGCAGGATATTTTCTCAAGTATTCTTGAGTTAAAAATGTCTTTTTTCAGAAATACTTTCCATCTGACAGCACAAAGAAAATCAATAAAAACTCCTATAACCATGAATAGGAATAATTTGAGCTTCAGATTTGATTTTTTTAGTCGTGTCTAAACGTTTGGGGGATATATTGAAATTTTGGAAATATATTGGCTGGCAAGATTGTTTTTTTCAAATCTATTCATTTGTCAGTATTCATTATAACCAATACATCAGAATTTTCATTCAATCTTATCATTACTTTTATTAAATCAATTCGTGGTTCACTGAAACAAATTATAAACAAACCAGGCGATGAAGAATTCAGTTGAATGGTACAAAAACCACGTCTGTGTTCAGTTAAAAGAGCCATCACTTACTTTATGACTTTCTCCGAGGATGGCCGTGTCCTGCCAACAATTAGTGATATGTGTGAAATGTATCCAGAAGCATGGTTGTAATATCACCAATCATTTTCCGAGTATCTTTCTATACATATATATATATATATGTGTGTGTGTGTGTGTGTTCGTGTCTGTGTCTGTGCGTCTGTGTCTGTGTCTGTGTGGGTGTGTATGCTCCCCCTTAAATACGACCAAACGCCCCCTACCTTCGAAAACTCAATTCCTCATGCTGATTGAGTTAAAATGCCTACAAGACTATGGAGATTTTGCAAAATCGACTGAGAATTTCTTTACTCCCTGAGTTCAAACGGTGTAACAGTATAGTACTGATGGAGCTTGGACTGATTATGCCTTTTATTTTTGGGTTGGTTACATACCTATCCATAAGTATAGATATATGGGGGAATTGAATCCGCATTAGATTAGTTAGTGCAAACACAGATCCCACAGTATCATGATTATGTTTATAATGAATTTACTGATTCACTCTCAAAACAGTAACAAGTTAAAAACAATTCCAGATACAACAAGTGTCGAATAATAAAATTATGATTTGCTCAATGGAGAAAAGTAAAGCCCATTTGAAGCTGAAGCCAGGACGTGTGGTTCTCCTGCATTCCAAACTAGGTAGCACAGTGTCTCCCAGAAAGCCTGAGAAAAAGAAGTGCTTTTGTCTAAAAAACCAAACTACGAGGTGCGATCCCTCGCAAGCTGTAGATTGTAGTTCTTTTAAATCCCAAGTTGAAGACCAATCTAGGAGGTATTGTCTCTTCAGAGCTCGAGCTAAAATGTATGGTTGTTTCGAAGACCACACCAGAAAATTCTTTCCCATGAAAGCCAAAAGAAAAAAGATAAGACCCCTATTAAGCACAGGCGATCCTCTCCTAAAGTCAAAGCTAGGAAGTGTGGTCCCTTCGATTCATAGGGCGATTGTGTTTTGTTTTTTTCCCCTTATTATTCAGTATCAACAGTTTCACTTATTTGAAATGTTTTTTTTTCCCAATGACCCAGCCGGTTCATCAACTTTTTGTGCATCACTGATTAGATATATCAACCTGTTCCAGGGTACAGACAGGGTGTTTAAAACACAGGAAATAACGTTCAACTGCTATCTCTACAGACAATCATATGGATGATGCGTCAGGGAAAGAGAAAAAAAACATTGCATTAAGAAGCAAACTAGGGAGAGAAGAACCAGAAAGAAAAGTGTTGAGAGGTGCAAAATATTCCCCATTCGAGAGAAGAAAACCTGACTGAGAGGGAAAGAGAATGCTGCATAATGAGCTTGGACAGCTACTCAAAACCCAGTTAAGAGCGGCAGCAGTGCTAAATGTGCATGTCTTCAACACCCGACGGCTTCATAACCGGAGATTGTCTTTTCACATACTACATGTCTGTCTCTGAATGAATTTCCGTCCGTATGATTGATCAAATGTCTCTCCAGGAACTGACAGAATTGTGTCTGGGAATCGTAGAAAGTTCGAAAAAGTGTTTATATTTGGATACCTGTGCACCTTCCAAGAAATATAAGGTCGCATCTGACATTCACTGGGGTGTGACAATAATCAGGTTTTAGAACAGTTGTAGTTTTTGCAATAAATCATCATCATCATCATCATCATCATCATCATCATCATCATCATCCTTTTAGCGCCTGTCGTTGGATAGGCATTGCAGAGCTAATAGATTCTGAACTTGTCCATTTCATCATTCCTTTTTATGATTCGCTGGCCACATTTTTAATCACTGGGGATCAACGTTGAGAGTCGTGATGCCCGACAGTTGTCTTACAATCTTGCAACATGTCCAGCCCATAGCCATTTGAGTGTAATGGATTCTTTGATTGCTGTTTTTCTTTGATATACTGAGCTGTTTGTTGATCTCTTCATTGGATATGGGCATAATTCTTCCGTGTGCACATTGTTCTCAGTTATTGGGTCATTCTTTTGGTTAGGTCTTATGTTTAAGCTCCATAGGTGACTTTCGGGAGGATGCATTGTTTTTTTGGGGGGGGGCTTTTGTTATTTAATAGGGTTTTCTTGTTCCAAAATGATGAGCTTACCCTAAAGAAACATTACCATCTTAGAATGAATCTTATGGTGTTTATTAATAGATCATTTTCGGTCCAACGCTGAAATATGAAGAGACATTAAATATCATCCATGACATCTGCATATTGACTCAAGTTAGGTGCATATTCTGCGTATTGACTGATGAAACCCAGTAAATATAACTTGAAGAATAAATAGATGATGCTATAACATTATCACATATAAAAGATGATATATCATTATCGAACAATATATATTTTCAGAAAACCACACTTAACTTTCTTTCAGTCTGGAATAATCCGTCGATTAATAACCAAATCAATTACTGTATTCTCTGTTGTATCAAGATTTGCTTACCATTGGATTTCTGAATACACAAGGAGAAAAATCTTACTGTCACTTTGAGACGAATGAAAAGACAGAAACAATTTATGTTTTAAGGAATTCAAATCGAGGTTTGTTTTTTGTTTTTTTAAAGATTATTTGAGATTTCATTGAGTCAGGTTAACAAAATTATTTGGGCAAGCAAACTTATCTTTGTTTTCTTCGGAAAATACTCGGTGTATGCTGTCTCCGACCTTCGTATTGATTCGAAGTATCAGATTATTTAGACAATATTGTAATCTTCGTGGTTTAGAAACGTTCAGCTCTATCTCATAGTTAGGATTTAGATTTGCTCCAATGTATCATTGACCTTTTCTCCCTTTTTTTTTGTCAAAACTGAAGTTTTAAGTTGACTAATTTTCCGGCTGTTAAGTTAAAGACTAAGAATATTTAGTAAGATGGTGGCCTTGGATTGGTCTAAAACTTGAACTTTATACTTCCGAGGATCATGCAGAGAATGCTTTAAAGACATTTCATAGTGGCTAAGTGAATACCTCTCTTTCTGCTGTATCAAATCTGACAAACTATAACATTTATAAAAAATACTACGGATGCATTTCTTGTTTCACTTAAGAAGCATGTATCAACGGACACGACTTGTGTGCTTACGGATGCAGATTTGCATTAATCCAAGACTAAATCCGAGATTTATTCAATACAGGTCTGGTGGAATCAATTACGTTAATTGGAACTAAATGAGAAACTGTTCAACCAAAGACTCAGATTTAATCTGATTTTTCGATTAGGGAAGCGAATTATTTCTTGATCAATATGCAGGGATTAAATCAGGCGTACATGTATTCCCGTTGGAAATTATCAACTTAGAATTAATACAAAAGGTTACTTCGAACTCTGAAGAAGTGTTTTAGGCTTTTGCTGAATGATGCAGTTTTGGTCCTTTTCTTAAAGGTTCAAGACTGTGTTAAAAATTCAAGAAGTTAAAGTAAATGGGTTTAGTTTTGAATGCAAGGAGTTTCTTACAATAGGTGACAAGGAAATTTGACACACTTCGTTATTCACGTCAATTGCTTTGGACATGATAGGAAACCTCCCGGAAGGTTGGGAATACTTCTTCAGAAACTATTTAGTCAATATAATGTCTACAAACATCGCAAAGAAAGGATTGAATGCTCCTTTACCACAGAGTAAAAATCAATCGCATATACATTGCAGTGGGTTGTTATAGAAATAGCATTTGATCTCTCCCTTTCTTTCTTTTTCACATACACTCAATTTCCCGTACCTCTCAGTAACGTACCAGACTAACATGCCTTGGCCATGGTTTGGAACCATATATATATATATATATATATATATATATATATATATATATATATATATATATATATATATATATATATATATATATATCAATAATTGAGTCATCCACAGACAGATGTTTCGTTGTATTACAACTCTTCGATGTGGCTATATCCCATCAAGTGCCACAAGTTGAGATCAAAACCTCCTCCCCAGATCCAGAGGATGGCTTTTTATCCCTGCTCTACGTAGAACCTGATGGTCAGTAAGACTGGATTCAAGCAAATCTCCATCCACCAGAATGCTCCATTCTAGAGATGGAAATGTATTTCTATCCAGCTTGAAATGAACAAGGTTCCTTACTTGATAAGTGCTTAACCTTGAGGATGGGATGATTAACTATCAAAATGATTGATAATTGAGTCACGAGCAGACGGCTGTTTTGTTATATATGTGCATGTGTGTGTGTAGTAGATACATCAATAGATTGACATTTAATGATGTAAATAAAGCATGAATTTTACAACATGAATGATAATTTTCCAACCTAATCTTCTCCCTTGTCAATGCACTCAATCCAGCCATGAATACAAAAACGGATGGATTTCACATTACACGGCGAAAATCCCAGATGAAAATTCAGCAAATAATTGTGGGTTCAGGGATCTGCTGATCTATCCCCATGTATATTGCTTCTCAAGCTGCTAATAGCTCCTATCAATATCGGTGACTAATCTGGATAGTATTCTGGTATAACTCTGTTTTTCTTTAATAAAAGAGGGGTGCTTAGATCCTCAAATAGAGAAAGACGATACAAAATAATGTTGTCCTCGCAATCTTTGAGATTTCATTTAGGTATGATTTTACCAAAGAGTCACTAAACTAAATACTTGAATGTTTGTATCAATACAAGCTGTAAGACTATTTCCACCCCTGGAATTATATGCATCTCTCAACAAAGACAAACTGTGCGACTGTATTTTTTTTTAATCAACGATAATGTTAGCGCGGATGAGTGTTGTACTCTGTACAAAAATCTCTTGGTATATTCAGCATGCACTCCAAACCACACAAAATTCTCCCCATATGTATCAATATGAATAAGGTGATAGATAGATGCAATTGTGTGAGTGTTTATGAGCCAACTTCCATATATATATATATATATATATATATATATATATATATATATATATATATATATATATATATATATATATATAAGTACATGCGCTTCAATCCTCATATCTCTTTACCTGTTCAGTGTAACTTGCACTACAATTTGATCTTCAAATTTCTGCAGGTCCCCTACACCTGGAGAATTTCATGTTTGTAAGAATCGATTCGTCGTACGTTTACCAATTTAATAACAACACAGACTATACACCTCGTACTTTCCTTGAAGATTGCCTCCCTTGCAACGATTCCGACTATTCTTTGCCATGTTTACATTCTGTTTTTTTATCCATTGAATGGTCATTGAATCTAGTTGAATCATTTTCCCATTGAAAGATTGGAAATTATATTATTTCGCCTGTAACAAAATCTTGCTTACTGAGAAGTAACAAATGATCGGTTATGTGAAAGAAGCCATGTATATCCACTAAATATAGTTTACGGGGGTCTGCATGTGGTCTTGCTAAATATTTAGTGATGATCATTTTGCTTCTTTTCCCATTGGTCTGAGAAACTTCACCCTGCAAGTAGTAATCATATTTTTGGTTGGCAAAATGAGATTTATTTGCTCTCCGGAATAATGGCGTCGAGGCGGGTAGTAAAATACCATAAGCTTTTAGGCTCTTTTAGATAGAAAAATAAATAGATAGAATGACATGTATGATGTCTGCAAACTACCAATTTATAGAAAGAGAGATTTGCAGAACTCATAGATAAATAATTGTGTCTTTTGTACACCATCAACCGCTGCCCCTGATGATAGCGGTTTCTCTTTTCTTTATTACTATGGTTTGAAAATCTGGCTCCAAATAACAAGTCAATGCATAGAATGGTAAATATAACAATATATAACAAACATGCAATTAAATGCGATCAACCTGGTCTCGGCTACAACTTTGAAAATACCTACTTTGTCAATGCTAGGAGGTCATGCTGATGATACGAATTTTCCCGGCTGATATTCTGTGCCTGCTACCTTCGAGTTTGTTGTACAGAATCTCACTCCCAGTTTGGCAATCAAAACGTGTACGCAGAAAATACAGTATCTATGTAATCGTCGACTTTCAATAATGACAGACGTCAAAAATGTTTTTTCAATAAGTTCACTCTCTTCTAATGCTATAATCATTTAGATTCAAGTGGAAACATAAGACTCTCAGAAGTTGTGTCCATATAACCATCTATTCTGATGGCTTTCAATGTCAACTCAGAATATGTTTCAACAATTTGGAACTCTGATAATGTTAAGATCATTTTGATTCAGGCTTCGATTCCAAACAATCGTTGTTGATCACTATTCAAACATATCTTCTGCTAAAATCAAATATAAGTTACATTCCTTAAAACACAACAGAGTGTGATAAGAAAAAAAAACATTACTATGATGGAGTAGATAGATAGATGGATAGATTGAGAGATAATGGGAAGAAGGATAGAGAGAAAGATTAAAAGCCTGGATAATTACTCTACACAAAACTGTCAAATGACTTCTTTTGGGAGTATTCTGTGCTTGGGATGATCAGGAATCGTTTTATTCCTTTATTAAACCAAACTGTAGAATCAACAATTACTGAGTACCATGGAAGGCCACCAAAGAAGCTTTGACTTTCCCATTCGATAGAGAGGTATACAATCTCTCAATTTTACGTAATTGACAGGAACTGATGATTGATAAATTGAGTAATTAAGGCTCCTTATAGCCCGAAAACAGAAAGAAGGTGGTTTGACCGCCCCAACTGAAATTAAGTGGTCTTGTTACCCTGACAAAAATTAAATGGTCTTGTCACTAAGCCATAAACTAGCTTGTCTTATCACCTGGGTCCCGGACATGGTATAAAAAAAGAAGGCGTATATTGGTTTATATACTTTGGACTACATATATATATATATATATATATATATATATATATGTTTTTGATTTTGTTTGGAAATTGGTCATTGCTGGTTATGTTCTTCTGTTTTATCCAATGTGGATCCAACGTTAGTTACTTGTTATAAGTTATTAATTGAGAGATATGTTGTAGGCATTTTCGTTATCAGTATGTCGTAAAACTATTAGCTCTCTGTAATATGTTTCTTCTCTGTCAGTATTTTGTTCCAACTCAAATATCTTTCCCTGTGTTACGGTTCCCTTCTGTACAATCGTAGTGGTTAGATGATTATCTGGGGTTTCCTCCGTTTCCACATGACTGAGATAATTATATTAGTTGGGTTGTTCTTCACTATGGTTTGAGGTATAAAATGAGAGTAATGTATCAAAGAAATAACGAGGGAATGAGATATTTATGGTTGCTAATTTTTTATATATCTACGTATAAACCATCAAGTTCTGTTTGTAGGTGGCAGCATTTCAACGCTATTTCGTTGTTTTCTGTTTTATGATCCTGTTTATGGTTTTTCTTTTTGTCCCGTCGGCAAAATTGCAGGATTTCAAATTTTTCATCTAGACATAAGTTACATTCAGTTTTGATATTTTTGCATATGTGTGTTTGCTTCAGTATTTTCAATTTCACCGTGAGTTTGAGTTTGCTATCAGATAATCTCTAATAATACATCGACAGTGATGAACTATTTCTGTATTTTTCATTTGAAAATATAGATATACGGTTACTTAATTTCACATTAAATGGAGTTTTAGATATTGCTGTACAATAATTACTATCAGTTAACTTAGATTAATATTTCAGCTTGGTTTACGATATTAAATTATAGATACTTATTTTGCAAATGGCATCTGTTTCTAAGTGCACAATCGCAATCTGGTTTATTTTTGCCGTCCTTATTAGTATCATTTCTAATCACTTCATTGTAATGTTTCGTTATCAACTTTTCAATAACATCAATCGAACCATTTTTAATTTTCAGTTTGTTCTTATCAAATATTTGTATCAGAGCTTTGTTCAGGGGAAAGTTTTCTAATTGATCAGAGGAATTCTTTTCTATGTTTTCCACTTATGCAGCAGATATCCTACTCACCTCTACTTTTGTTGTAGATGCTATGTTTAACTCTGTTGAAATTTATTTTTCAACCGTATCTGAGGTTAGTTTTGGTAAAATTACTTTCCTTTTGAGCTATTGTATATTTCATTCTAACATTGTTCAAAATTGTCTCTTTTGGGGATTTATATTTTTGCGTCGTTTATGCTGCTTTGCTAATATTTTCAAATAATTTGTTAGTTGTTACAGTATATGTAACTATAGAATACCCTTTTCCTGTGTGGTTAATTGGTGATATCACTCGAATTAATTGTAACATTTACGAATTGTACAATTTATAAATTTGCCTTGATGTCAACTTTAATCTTCAATTTCTTCATTTTTATGATGTATTTTTTTTTTAATTTATCTTATTTTTGTGCATTGCTGTTTCTACAATTTGATAAGTTGTTATCCTGGTAGAGTTGTATATTTGTTTACCTTTCTTAGTGAAGTTATACCAAATATACAAACTGATCAGTCAAAAATCTTGACTGAATCGAGATAAACCATAGAAATATCAGAACACTGGTGTCGGTTTTCAGGTCCATCGTTTTCAATTGTTGAAATGTCCGAATACAGTGTCTAAATATTTATCCATCTTTATTATCCATGTTATTGTAAGTCATTGTGAATTCCATGGCTTCATCAAAGATTTCCTTTGATATACAAGGGTAGAGTTGATCATGTCGAATTGTTCAAATGAATAGGAATCTTTTTGCTTAATGTAGGTAAACCTGGTATTGATATTAGTGTTTATCCACTGGTTTAGTTGTAGTTGTTTGATGTAATAAATCATGTCTTTTAACATTTTCTTTCAATTTTCTCTGTATCTTGGATGCAAAGAAGTTGACAAGTTAGGCAGTGGTTTCGCTCATAAATTTCAATAATGGTCTTTCATGAGTACGTAGGCATATTTATTGCATTTTCCCCACTATGATAAAGATATTCAATTCGTGAGAAATATCTTTGTTTTTTCCATGTATATTTGTTCAGAATTGTTCTCCCTGGTGTTTGATTTTTTATAGTTTTGTATGATGCTGTTGGATAGGAGCTTGTGGTAAATCTGATGATTCATTATATATATATATATATATATATATATATATATATATATATATATATATATATATATATATATATATATATATATATATACATACATACATACATATCGTCGGTTTTATCTCATTTCAGGTATATTTTGTTCGATTAATTGACTTGTCATATTTTTATTTTTATCATTCCTGGTTGGGGCTTTCAGGAAAACTCATTGTTTGAGACGGTTATAATAAAGTCTAATTTAAATTTTCCCAGTTGTTTGATGTGGTGGAGTTTTTTTTTGTGTTAAGAATCCTAAAAATATTCATCTTTGTGTTGCTTGTTGAGTTGATTGATGTACAAAAAGGCTTCCCACCTTGTGTGTTCGATAAAGTCTTCTTTAGCTAGTAATTATATTAGTTAATGATTGTTAGTGATCGAGATGCCTTTCAAAGAATGATCTAATCACTCAAATTATCTTAAATATATATAATTAAACCCAGCATTAATAACTAAGATGTAGAATTGATATAAAAAGGAACATAACTTATAAAGATGATCCCATAATCTAGGAAAAAAATAGTCGTAATTATGAATCTTGAAAAAAAAAATTCTCCTGAAGAAGCCAAAACGGTGCAGAATTATAAACATGTTTGTGTTGCAAATTCTTATTCCATTATATGCAAAGCTCTACTCTGAATCAACGTAATATTTGATGTTGAATAAATGGAGGACTTTATAAAATAGACTCATCACTCGTTGGGTATTTTATTACATTGTACTGTTGATATATATATATATATATATATATATATATATATATATATATATATATATATATATATATATATACATACATACATATACAAAATTACTTGGAACTGCCTCAAATGAGTGAATCAAACAAAGACTGACATAAATTGGAAAAGTAATCGATGCAGAATAAACCCCTTAACATTGAATGCATAAATAGACTAAAAAAAGGGTTTGGAAATTGTACATTCTTTGATCCTTACTGAGTGGGAATTCCAGGTTTGAAATTCGATTCGCGATCATAGGACATCCATACGTTTCAGACATATCAAGGATCAATTGGAATCTCCTCGCAAATAGCCCTTTCTAAAGAATACAATGGCAATACGGTACGATGGGATGAAGTGATTGAACGTAAGGGTGCATACAGGAATAATTCACGTGTGCATTAAAGCAATGTATAAGTAATTGTAATACTGGTCAGAGTTTTATCTGAATTACAATGAAAGTTCTTTGAAGTCTGTGTTATAGACTCCATAAGAAATGATTACATTTAGGGGAAAGGGACATCCAAGATTTTCCTACCCCTGCATCGTAGCTTTTTATTGACTGCACATATCTCCAAAGGTTATCAAGGGGTTTCATTGAGATATTTTATGGGATGGACATTGCACTTCGGAAAATTAGATTAGGGGTAGTTTGAAGAATTTTTGCAGTGCTTACCTCAATATATCGTAGCTACATGTCCCTGAAAATATCTTTAAATGTCCTTACTGAGTTTGAATGACTTTCTCTGAAATTGCAGTTTGTGGACAAGGAAATTAATAAATTCCAGGGCAGATCCAGGTATGAATTTGATTGAGAGATATTATTACATAAATTTGTGTACTCACTAATATTTGCCAATGCAATATCTTTAGAAGTCCTCGTAAGTTCGAAATGACAACCTATGTGATTGTAGACGATGGGCTGAGGAATAATTAATTAGATTTTAAGCTTCATCCGGAAATTTCCGGAGTTACCTTCTGTATATTCTGAAGATTTGTTAACAGATTTTCATTGACTTTACTGTGACAACAGCTGAAGTGAGCGCTTCCTGAAAACTTTCGAATTTTATTCACATGAAAATATTGCTGTTAGCATATGTGATTTTATTCCAACAGTTTTTTCAATAGTGATCAAGATCTTGTAATGAAAAATTTTACTTTCTTATTGGCATTCTGCTTCAAACTGATTTCAATCTATTGCACTTGATGATTTCTTTTTTAGGAAGAGATTAAATCGTATTCAACCCCGATGTCATCACTGTTTACGGATGTGATTCATTGATTGTCTTTTTCAATTATCTTTTCTTTCCTGCCTTCCTGACTGCAAGGGTTTCTTCTTTCAATACTTTGACAGGATTTTTTATGAATTTAGATTTTGTGATGATATCTTTATTCATTTCCCCTACTTACCGAGACTTTATTTTGTCTGTTGTTGATTAAGTGTTTCTGTCTGATTTCTTTTCTCCTATACTTGCTTCAAGTGAAAATCTTCCTTCCTTAGAGTTTGATCATGATCAAATCTGGATTTTTCACTCTCTCTATCAGTTCTTGTCCTTCCTTCTGTGCTTCCCTCTTTTTTTTGTTCGGTTTATTTTGATATTCCTTCCTCTTTTTCTTTTTTTCTCCCGCCCTTTTGTTTTAAATATCTTATATATTAATGACTTGAACAGATTTCAAGAAATAGACAAGAACTTATTCCTTAATATGATAGTTATGAAGGCTCTACAGTGATAGATAATGGTAATTTCATATGCATTTGGACAGCCATACTTTAGAATGGGGAACACTATTTCCACCTGGCATTCCGATGTTTTTTGGTTGGTTTCAATATTCTTGCCAAATAAAAGGTAGATGTAAGCTTTAAGGCAATAGATGGAGAATTCTCCGCTAATATGATGATTATGAGAGCTCAAAAGTGACAGATAATGGCAACTTTATGTTTGTTCAGACAGCCACACGGTGGAAAAGGGAATCTTTTTTATTACTTCGATTTCTGTTGCGTGAATATGTTACAATTGCCTGATACCCAATTTCCGTTTTATCTTCTATCAGTTATCTTGATGTTGATTGTGTTCTTTTGATAAATACGACCTCCTTTTTTGTGACATTCTGTGTTGTTCTGTTTCTAATCTATTGTTACAGATGATCTTTTAAAGCTTTATTTTAAAAGATTCAACATGGACGGCATCATTATTTACACCGCTGGTGTATTCATTTTCGTCCCTTTTCTTCAATAATGTATCATTTTGTGCTTTTTGTGTTTTTAGTGTTAATCCTTTTAATGATAAAATGACAGTTATTTTAAGATACCATGAAACATGAAACAGTTTCTTGTCAGTGTACTTGACTCAACATTTGATTCCATAAAGCAGACTTTATATGAGTTCATGACTGGAAGTGTATATTTTGGAAATACCGATAAAAAGTTAGGTGGCTTCAATGACACTTAGCTGCCAGTTAGACTGAGACTTTAGCGGGAACAGGTACACTTTTGTGAGGTTGTTGGATCGGCAGTAAGATTCCCTTTCCTTCCTCAGAAAACAGACCAGATGCTTTCTTTTCTTTCTTTTTTTTGTTTTGTTCTTTTTATGTATCTTTCCATCTTTTTTACTTATTTCTTATCCTTTTTTCGTTTCTTCTTTATTTTTTTTTATTTTTTTTCAACCCTGTTTTTTTTGTTCTATATCTTAGTTTCTCTTTCTCTTTCTTTCATTTTTCTTTGTCTTTTCTCTCTATTTTTTCTGTCTTTCTTTCATGTTTTTCATCTTTTATTTCTTTTCTTTTCGTTTTTCGTTTACTTTTTCCACTTCATTTAAACATTTATGTATTGTTTCTTTCTATTTTGATCTTGTTTTTCGTCTTTTTTTTTCTTTGTTTAATTTTTATCCTCTCTTACTCTCCTCATCTTCACTTTATTTATCCATCCATCTATTTGTTTTATTTCAGCCCTTTTCATCTTTCATTCGTCTTTTATTCTCCTTCCTTTTTGTTGATACATTCGTTTGTTCGCTTTTTGAATACTGGAGAGAGAAAACAGTTATAAAAAGAGGACATCGGTAAAGGGGAAAGAGCTAGCAAGCAGAAAAGAAAGAGACGGAAAGAGTGATTGAAAATGGAAGAAATAGACGGAAGGAAAAAGTGAGAAGGGAAGGGAAAAATGCAAACTCAGAATATAATGGGGAATGAGGATGAAATGGAGGAAGATAGAAAGAAAAATCACCTGAAAATATTTTAAAAAAGAGACAAACTATCAAATAAAAAAGAAAATTGATGAAAGAGTAAGAAAGATACTGTTATTTTATTATTGAAAGATAATATATCCTGTTAATCCTAGAAATAAGAGTATACAACCGATGTATCCCATAATAATCACCTACGGAGCTCAAACATGAAAGCTGACGTAGAGACTGGCCCTGAAAATTAGAACCAGGCAACATTCGTATGAAATAATCAAGACAGCAAAATATAATAAAGAGAGAACGGTAGTCTGAAACATCATAGAATCAAGTAGAACACTAAAATGGCAATTTATTGGTCAAGTTGAAAGAAGCTATGGCAACCACTGGTCATCCCTGCTCATAACATGGATCCAATGAAATCACATGTGAGACCATGCTACAGCTGATATTTTGTGTGGAGGAAAACGGGAACAGTCAGAGCCAGACACGGGCATCCCAGCTGTCATGTTGCAGTATTAATGGTTCTGATTACCTAAATATCACGTGACTCTTGCCAGCAGCTTCAGTGATAGCAAGTGTTTTTTGATCTCAGTACTCATTTCGATCTGCATACCAATTCAACACGCTTTTTGAGACATAGTTTGTTAATAGTTTAAACGTTCTTTCAGATATGATGACATTCCAAAAATGTATGGATACATATTACCTTTCATATTCTTAGATAAGAGAGACATGTATTTCAGTGAGCTTAGGGGATAGTGCTCCGTTGACCATCGATGGATTTTTATGTTTTATTCCTTCGTTTTTCTAACTTTCGATACTTATTCTAATACTTTATATTCAGCATTTCACAACTTCACCGGAATTTATGGAATTTTACTTTTATTACGTCATACAATAATGTACTTAATGATAATGAAACTTATGTAATAAATGTACATCGCAAATTATCATAGTCAGATTGTATGTTTTTGTCGTTGAGATTGCTACATACAGTTTATCAATATGAATGAAAAAGTACGTACAAGGTCAATAACTGAATAAATTCAGTGCTGTATTTGTGAAGAATCGCTAATGAACTACGACTTTCAATGAGTCAAATGTGAGATTATCCATCGCATAAAACATCTAATACTCTAACAATTAGACAATGATTATCACTATTTATTCTTCGGACATTTACGCCAGTTTTGGAAGATGACAAGAAATTGTTTAAAGTTCTGCCTTTATAAAAACGTTTGAACGACTGAAAACAAATGGTTCAACACAGAACACATCCTTCAAAAGTCAACTTGAAAATTTCACGAGATTTCTTTATCGTTTTTCCAAGTTTGAAACAAATTCATCCGTAAAAACGTTGGACAGAAAAAAGATTTTAGTGTAGATATCAATATAAATTAATATAAATTTCGAGATAATTGAATAAACCCAGCCACATTTGATTCCCAAATACTCTTTATTTGACTCAATTTATCCATTGTTTCTCCTGCCCATCCATAGAGTTTTCAACGTAACCTCCTATTCCAGAATATCATTGCTCCAAGCAAAATTGTCCAACTAAAAAAGTGCATTTGAAACAATATGCATATGATGTTGAATATCTTTTTTGTTTTTTTGGTATGTTTACATTTCCATGGATAATTTTTTTGAAAAAGAGGAATAATTTAAGTGTATTAGCAGTCCCAAGAATCAATATTCCAACAATTTCAATCTGCCAATCTGTTGACCCCGAACCCAATCCTCTTGCTGATATATTGGTATATCTCTTTCAACAAATATCCAGACGTGAAATGTAAATATTATATTGATTGTCCACCTCCCAGGGGTAATCAACTAAATTTGTTTAACTAAGAGATGAACAGACTTACATCTCGCACTGGAGTCAGTTTTTTGTTTTTGGAATATTTTTTTTTAAATTGTTTCTCTTTTTCCATATAATGCAAATGGTATCTGGAAAATATCCAGGAATTTTGAAGATATCGTGCACCGTTTTTACGGCCTCGATGCATCTTTGAAATCAATAATAGCAGACGTTACTACGTTTGCATGAACATAATCTCTGGTCGGATTACTCAGTCGCTTGTTAGACACAATTGAGTGAGTTAGTCAGTTACCAGCACTGTTTTGTTTTCAGACACTGATATTCTGAACATTCCTTTTCCCTTTCAAATTCACCCTGTGTTTTTCTGGCTTAACATCCTTCTTTTTAAAGGAGCCTTTCTCTTTTTTTCACGACCATCAAAACCTGTCTTCTCGCTTGGATTGAGTCGCTAGTGTAAATCTCAAAGTCACTCAACAAGAGCCTTGTAAAGGGTGGGGAGAAAAACTATTTATTTGATAAATCTGTAAGAAGGGCAAAGGTAGAAATCATTGTTTCTTTCATAGAGAAGGAAGGAAGGGGAAACGTGAGGTAATTCAGTAAGAATGTAAAAGGAAAAATGGATTCCAGGCACAAACGGATGGTATGGACTGTGGAAATGGTGTTTATCATATGGAATGAACACAAATAATACCTGATATATTCCAAAGTGTTTATCATACCATTGATATATTAAGTTTATACAACTTCAAAATTGACAGAACTCCGACCTAAGATTTTTACCAAGTTATCAATGCTCAATCTTGTGATGATAATTGTATATTTCAAACTATGATAAACATTATGCTAATTTTGGAGTCATAAAAAAATGATAAAATTACCGTTCCCGAAATGCATTGGATACCTTTTTTTGAATTGGTGTACATGCCCATACCACAATACACGGACTGCAAATTGGTTTCTGGTGGTAGTCATTAATTTTGTTTCATAGTTTTGCGTTCTATGAAGGAAGTAATGACATCATTGTCAATGTCTTGTTTCTTTGTGATCATTAAATTCATCGATGCTGTTTGCAGAAACTGAACTTATACTGGTGCAAAGCAATACTACTGTCACATCCAGAGTATTTTGAACTCACCTCATCAAAGTAACAACGGACATGTTGAGTAGCTTTGAGGCTATGGTAAGTGCTCAGATTGTAGTTTGTTGATTCTGACCAAATATCACTCCACTGGAACACCAAGAGAGGATTGAACTCACTGTACCACAGACTCAAAATCTGAAACCAGATTTTGAACAATCACTCTACGGCAGACATTCAACACGCAAGATCTTAACCTGATAATGGGCTTCCATTGAATATAAACGACAAATTAGCTCGCTTAGGGCTATAGTGCGTGCAGAGTATTTCTTCTAGAATCTCCATCGATTGAATGGTTGCATTTCGTCAATATCTTCCACAATCAGCTAATCTTTGGGGAGTAGCTAGGGGTTGCAGGGAGCTGAATCTAGACTCTACGATGAGGGAACTGACGGACTTGAATGATGCAATGTTTAACCAGACGAACCTTGCTAGGGATCTGAAGAATTGCAAGATTCAGGCATTTCAACAGTCACATAGTACACATCCTCGTTCAATAACGTCTCAGGGTTGCCTGTTAAAATGGGTCTAGTAAGTCCACCTCCAGTTGCAAAATTATACCAAATATCGAAATATTTAGGGAATTTCGGCATTGTTTCTTACATTCTCGAACAAATATTCACAAATGTTCAGAATTCTATCACAACGATATAGCTGCGCAGTAAACAGACATATTTTGAATATCCAAGTCTTTTTCGAATGTTGACCAGGTAAAAGTATTTGATTGATTCAGATAGAGGATAATTTAACAGTTCCAATTTTTGGCAGTATGTGGCCTAGAGAGAAAAAAATCATCTAAAATTAATTGTTTTTTTTAGTCGGGTCCGACAGACTATAATAAAGTAAATAAGTGGTGTAGCTCTACATCATGATTTTCAGGCTTCCTTTTTAATTTAATTCACGGTGTTCAACCTTGAAGGGTGACGACCTTTACCCTCATCCTTAGCAGTTTCATCTCGCTTTGGGATTTTGTGATAGTATATACCTTTTATATCCCTATCCATATTCAGCTAATAAGGATCATAACCTTTTCCAAAAACGATTTTCTTGATGATGTTCTAGGCTATCCTGGATCCATTAATAACTTTTTTGAAGTAACGCAATAAAATTACAATACATTCCTTGAGATAATTTTTCCTCAAATATCTTTTTTAATGCTCGTAAACAGGTGAAATGCAAATGGCAAGACACTGTCCGATGTTTTGCACTGATCGTTCATGTGAAAACATTTTTCTTATTCTTTTCCTAACTTCACATGATATTGACTTAGGTGTCATCCCATCTGTAAAAATGGAGTGAATCAGACAAGAAAAGTAAACCCTGAGCGAACTTTTCTATCAGATTATAGATATGCATACGTATTATCCATGTTCTCTTTTGATTATTGCATATCTGAGCTCCAAGTCATACAACGGACATAGCAAAGTATTAATTTCATAATCGCTATTTACAACAACGTGACTACACAATATTCATATATAACATGAACTTTTGTTGCGTATATACTTCATACGCAATTTGTATGAAGAAGCAAGCCACCTGACATTGCCCCTATCGATATGTTCTCAATGAACAACAAATATGACCGATCGTAGAATCACAATGAATTATTCATCAGTTCAGGATCAAGAATTATTTGCTTGGAATAGCCTCAAATGAATGAATATCCACCCCTTTTCAGTTACAAATGCAATACTTATACTGAACTCAGGTCAATGTGGAAGATGTGATGGAGACGGTGCGATTGATGAAATAATTAGAACTGACCTTCAGGAATATTCGTCTGGGGTTGATTTTGCTTATTCACATTTGAATCCTTGTCATTCGATTGATCTTGATCTACTACAAACTATTGTAGATGTTGATACCCAACAAAAGTAGTTCTAAAATGTTATTGCGTGACGGCATATCCGGAAATATACTCAAGACCTGACCTAGGATTCATCTTCTGGCCCTAAACTATTACCTTTGGGATCAGCTGTCCAAGGGAAGTCCTTCCCTATTGCAATAATGGGTGAGGTTCAAGCTCGCCATGAAGCTTTTGTTTTTATTATGGCCAACATGTATGCCTGTGATCCTGCACTTTAAACCAGACTTTGCGTCACAATGTACCTTCGTTGAGAGCCAGATAAATCCACTACGCACTACGTCAGCTGTAAAGATAAAATAAATGAGACGAAATATTTCAGTTATCAATGAACAGCTCTTTTTTTACGATATACCGATTTACGTATTCATCACCCCTCTCCCTTTCATCATAAAATTGTTGAGATCACAAATTCAGTGATCAAGCCATTCCATTGACAACTTTCTGGTGGAACTGGGGCTGGTATCTTACTTGGCATATTCTAGGGTAGGGGTAGAAGGAAAACTTTACGTTTGTTATCTTTGATTCAGTTGCAACACACCAATGTACGATGACTCAGTGCCTTGGAACAGCATAGCTTAAATCTTTCAACTTGAAAGGATATAACTGGTGTAGTCTATTCATGATATGAATTCTTTTCATGTTGCTTGAAATGACATCAAAGGATTTCCCATTTATCACTTACATCCGTCGGGCAGACTAAATAAGAAACAGAAAATAATATCTCTTCCAATCGGCATTTAATAAATGGATGATAAAGATAACGACCTCCCCATTTATATTATGGTTGTCAAATCTCACATAAAATTACAAATATTTGTCATTCCTATCTTAACGCCCCAATCTCTCCCTTAATCGGGTCTTAATCTCAAAATCAGGAAAGACTTCGAGGAAACATTATAAATAGTTTAAAGAACAAATAGATAAGAAGAATTAAATTAAAGATAGAATAAGATGAAAAGGGAGGGAAAAGAGGGAAGAAGAATCGGATAAAAAAAACTGCAATGGAACAATGAATAGATATATCGTAAAGAAGGAGATTTAGGGAGAAATAGATGTTGTTAACTTTTCTTACTCCAATCATTTTTATCTGTTCTTTCTCCCTATATCATTTATGATTTTCTTCTTTACTTTTCCCTCTTTTTTCTCCCACTTCCTGTCCTTTTTTTTTCTCTTTTCTGTTCTTATTCCTTCCACTGTTTCTTCTTTTTCCATTCTCCTCTCCTCTGATTTCCCTCTCTATATTCTATGATTTACTTTCTTCTTGTGGCCACTCAGGTAGAAATTAAGTGGGGTATATGTTTGCATTAAGATTATTGTCCTGCAAAAGTTCATCAGATAATCTTTTCGAAGAGCGAGTTCAACCAATAAGGGTTAAATTGATTAAATTGAAATAAAAAAAGTGCTAAAAGACTTAACATTTTCATTAAAATAATAACAACACCCTCCCTTAATCAACTTTGGACCACAGTAATTCTAAACGTCAACTATTCTGAAGTAGAAAGGATACCACAATAAAATGGATGTTGACGATTCTTATTTAAACAAGGAATTCATTCAAGGATCAGGTCCGTCTGAAAGTATCGAGAGATCTTGAATACCTCGAGAACCAATTGCACAGCCACTATATGAATTGGCAACCAAAGAGGAACTTAATGTGAATATGCAAGCAAACAATCTTGCGTGGGGAATACTTATCACATAGACAAAACAGTATACAATGAGGCAATCAAATCAAAATACAGCTTATATATATATATATATATATATATATATATATATATATATATATATAGAGAGAGAGAGAGAGAGAGAGAGAGAGAGAGAGAGAGAGGGGAGAGAGAGAAAGGGGGAAGATAAATTCAAATATGTACATATGACTACATATAAAAACACACATACACTCACACACACACACACACACACACATATATATATATATATATATATATATATATATATATATATATATATATATATATATATATGTCTGCTTTAGTCTCTCCAAAAGGTTTTCAAATAACCCCCCGTATAGATAGCAGATGAGTTGTTGGTCACTCATGTGTAGCCAACATGCGCAGAAAATTTCGTCTGAAATCGATTGTCCCTCTATTTCCCCGGATTCAAGTAAGTCAATAACAACCCTCATACCATCTAGGCTGGTGCTTCGGAGTTGAAACAAAAACAATTCAAAGACATTTTAATGTTATCATCATCAAAGGAAAACGATATCCAGAAGTAAAACATCAAAAAAGAAAATAACTTCGATGAATCTACAAACCTGGCCCTTCGGGAGATTTTGGTCAATAATTTCAGCCAATAATGGCTTTTTAGATAGGTCATCAGAGTCATGGTTGGGAAAAAAATACAGATGTATTATGGTCATTTAATTTGATGTACCGTTTGTATAACGATTGTAGTTATTCTCTGCATTATATTTGTCTTATTACTGCTCTTCAGTCCCCTTATCCTTTTTTTGTTTTTGTAATTATCCCTCTTCGTCTCTGTCAACTTCTTCTTCTTCTTCTTCTTCTTCTTCTTCTTCTTCTTCTTCTTCTTCTTCTTCTTCTTCTTCTTCTTCTTCTTTTTTTTCTTCTTCTTCTTCTTCTTCTTCTTCTTCTTCTTCTTCTTCTTCTTCTTCTTCTCAATGATACTTACAGCAGTACATCTCCTTTACGATATATGAATTCTTTTTTTCTCCCTGAAAAACTCTAGAACATTAATCTTTTGTGTCCACCAACAACACACACTTTTCATTTAAGGAACGCATACAAGCATTATCGTGGCCAAAAAATGTTGATGCATTTTTGTCATACAGTTCTCAAGGGCTGCTCCCAGAACTACAGTATTGCAGAGCCACAACACAATAGATTTAGCCAACTACCATTCTTCTTCATACATTTCAACCTGTACAAACATAAAACTTATAATCATCAAATTGTTGTTGACTCGACTTATCAAAGTCTTATAAGCAGATGATTTATTGATTGAAACTTAAGCAAATTCGACTACACATTGATGACCACAAAAGGTCGAACGACAGCAAATTGAGGAGAAGCTTCTGAATACATAAAATGCTATGTTTGTGACATCGGTGAGCGAATCACAACCAAAAGATTGGAAACTAAATTCCAATTATAAAAATACAGTACTTTTCAAAGTACTATGTACTATAAGTAATGAGTGCAATATGAATGCAAAACTACCTTAAAGCAAATCTAAACTACCATTTGTAAATGGCACACAATCAAAAACTTCGTTCCCCCGGTTATTAGCAGGTTTTCCAGCGGTAAAATCTCATCCTATCGCATGAAATATGCTTATGCAGTTTGCACCTCAACATTATCATGAAAATGAAATCTGTTCAGGCAATAATTGGGATCAATATATTGAATAACTCTGTTTTAAGGCACACTAGGAAATTCAGCGGAACAGACTGGATATAAACAATACGAAATAGCTGTAATCTCTATTTGACCGTTACATTAAAGCTAATAAGCAAAAATAACATTAGGATTTAGGTCATCTTATCCATTAAAACCATTCAATTTGAGTTGTTTCACTTGTTGACACTGTCATTACCGTATGATACCATTGACTATTTTCTTTCTGTACAAATCCTTTAGGAATTTTTTTTAGATCATGGGAAAGGGGAATAAGCTTTTGTTCTCTGAACATCCTGCCTGCACATGATTGATCCAAAATTTTATTTGCTATCCATGCAGAGAGTGCTCCAAAAATTCAACGACAAATCTGTTGGGATACAAAACCATGTCGTTAAATAAATAAATAAATAAATAAATATATATATATATATATATATATATATATATATATATATATATATATATATATATATATATATATATATATATATATATATATATATTTAACGACATGGTTTTGTATCCCAACAGATGAAAAAGTGCTTGTTGAGTGCAGGAAGTCTTTTTCGAGTGAACAACCTTATTACTTTGGTAGCAATCGTTTTATAGGTAGGAAATCAACAGAGTATTCAATATATATATATATATATATATATATATATATATATATATATATATATATATATATATATATATATACGTATGTATGTATGTATGCATGTATGTATGTATATAAATCTTCCCCTATACGTTCGAGATTATACATATGCATATTAACGAATATATACATATATATGTATATATATATATATATATATATATATATATATATATATATATATATATATATATATATATATATATATATATATATATATATATATATTTGTTAATATGCATTTGTATAATCCTGAAGAAAAATATATGTATATAGTCATGATCGTATTCAAGGATTGACCTAATACTTATCTGATGCAAGAAGAAACGAATCGACCAAAAGTGAACTAAGAGGAAATTTGGGCTGGAAGTAGTTCTATCGTGATAATGACGATTCATACACACATGCACACGCACACACACGCACACACACACATATATATATATATATATATATATATATATATATATATATATATATATATATATATATATATATGTATATATATATATATATATGAAAATTATATACATATATATATATATATATATATATAGATAGATAGATAGATAGATAGATAGATAGATAGATAGATAGATAAATAGATAGATGGATATAGATTTAGATATATATCTGTACATTGACCCATGTTTATATCCAAAATTTTGGCATTTATTTAGCTCGACAATAGGAACAACGCTATGTTGTTCTATCATATCATTTGGATCCTGCAGATACTCAACTCTTTTTTAAAAATTGTTTAATCGATTTAGTCTGAATTGAGTGATATATTGACTGTGTAATGAAAGGAGATCTTTTCAAATATGTATTGATATATCATAATGCAATTCATATATATATATATATATATACATATATATATATATATATATATATATATATATATATATATATATATATATATATATATATATACATATGCATAAATAATTCCATGGAATGACCTGTAATTATATGCAAAATACAATCACAATGAATGTAAATTTTCTAATCTTCATGAATTTTAAATTTCAAAAGAGAGTGGGATGTCTTTTGATAATCCAGAGAGATTCCACTGCATATCAAGCACAAACAAAACTCATGAGACATAAAATGAGGCTCTCTGAGAAATTAACTTTGAATTTGAATAATCTTAATCAAACAACAAACAACAAAAAAGGTCAAAACTTCAATATCAATGCAATAACCCTTCCCAGTTCCCAAAGTTGCCATTTTCCAATGTATCAAATCTGATTCAGTAGTTGAAACCGATCAAAAAGAATTACGAATGAAACTGAAATACTTTTTAGAATATCCCGGAAGAAATTTCACCGCATGGGGAAATCAGACAAGATTAGGTTGAAGGACTAGCTCAGCTTATCAAAATAGGTGTTAAAATTCTTCCCCGAATCTAGTGCCCGATGGTAAACCCCCAATGGCAATAACTCAACGGTCAAAAAAGTTATTTGGCAGGTATGGATTGACAAACTAATGTCACCCATTGCTGAATTTTCACATCCTACATCGAAAATATTTCATGATAATATTAGGGGGAATTTTACTACAATTTGCCTTGTTTTTTCCCCCTTTTTGACTGCCGGCAAATACTTCAGCAACGCTTAGATTCATGGCCATCCGGTTTACTGTGATTATTAATCGGATCCCAGGATAGATCACAGCATAATAAATTGGAAATTCCAAACGTTTTTCAGGCCTCTGGCATGAGATTCGTTCTGAAATTGTGTATACTACTGAATTGAACACTCACTTATGTGTTTTTCGTTTTGGGTCTACAGCATCTTTTTTTTGCGGAAGGTTGAAATCCACCAGCAAATCCCAACCGTGGGTGTTATCGTGAGCTTGTCACGATAATCCAAAAATGCATCTGCTTCACAACCAAATAGCGAAACCAAAAACATAGTTTAAGACGTCTTAAACCTGATTTTCAGCTAACACAATAAAGGAATTGCTCGTATTCTGATACTTTCGGCTCAAAAGCTAGGAAAAATACCAAATCGTACCCTTACACTAGTCGTTGGTAGTATACATCAAGGCAGGTGGACCAAATTTGAAACCTTTGTACATAATTTGATACTTCCGACAGTTTTTGGTTTGGTCAGCACCATTCCTGATATATTTGGTACTTTTAGGATATTCTTTAAAACATTTTGAGTATTTAAAATTTCAATTTTCACGAATAAATCTAAATTTTGGTTTTTGTCAAATCTCTACTGCAATTAGTATATCTCGGAATTTTTGAGATGAGGTATTATTATTATTTCCATTATTATTCGAACTATCGTCATCTTTGTTGTTTTTCATACAACGTTTCGGCCGTTGCACTCTACGGCCTTCGTCAGGTAACATCTGGGAGATTTTTGGGAAGTAACGAACCGAACCCTTTATTTATCCGACGGGGGTATATCGACCGTAATCCCCTCTTTCAGCGTTAGTAGTATTGTTATACTGACTCATCACTAGGATCGAACCTAGTACCATCAGATTACTTAACAGTAATTTTTCTGATGCTGTAACCACTGCACTATGTGTCCATGTGGACAACCGGTGTTAATTTTTAGGAGTCTTAAACCTCAGGTGACGGATATTTATTTATTTATTTATTTTTTTTTTTATGTTATTGAAAAAAAACAAAAAACAAACTCTACTGCAATGTTGGTTTGTAGTGGCAAAGAAAGAGTAATGGCCTGCCGGTCTATCAATAAAATTATTCCATCTACGATAAAGATAACCAAAATCTTCCAAGCATTGTCACAACCTAAAATAAAGCGTATGTGGTTGATAGGTTTTACCTTCACCTCACAGTAACATGAAATTGATCCAAAATGTGTGAAAGAAATGGAAAAATAACACAGTGAAGCTCGTGATGTTCTTGATAGTATGGCATGGTATTCAAACTTGAGGCTCTATATGAATTATTTATTTATTCTATTTTTTTTTTTTGGTAGCTTATTATTGGATGCATTCCTCCACATGTACCGCCTTACCAGCCTGGAGACATGTTATGCAGTATGGGTATGGTACCTTTTAATATGTTTGGTACGCTTCAGGCTTTGATATCAAAAGGTTTTATGACATTTTTTTCTGGCAATCCTGCATGAAGAATTCTAAATCATTAGTCAGAACTAAACTACGAATTTCTTATCAACATCAGAAGAGACGTTAGCGTCATACCACTGCTAAGGAAAAAGAATACTCACATCTGATCCTCACACCTCACAAGTGGCAAAAAACAAGCGTCTAGAAATTATGGCCACAGACATTAGACCTGTGAATGTAGCCTACGACTTCTTGGAATCGAATCATTACTCAAGTTAAGACACAATTTCTCGGCGAACATTTTTCCTTAACTCAGTTTCACTTAATCTTTAATATGGAAAGCCAATCCTCAATGATAATCTGACATTCATTCAATATTGTCTATCCTTTCTGATAAACAACAGAGCATTCAGTATATCCATCTATTAGAGAAATCCGAGATATTACTAAATCATGAAAATGTACCGACATCTTCAAACTTACATAACATCACATCATCTAAGAAATCAGTCTTTACACGCTACTTGGTAAGCTCACTCCCATATCAGGGAAAGGTACATGTTCCCAAGCATCGTAATTTTATTGTTTATTTTGGGAATTACTTCTGCTATACTATAAATTCAAATTGTTATTTTTCCATAAACGTTGGAGGTTTGGATTAAAAACAGAAGACAGGCCTCCAAGATTAAGTCCTTAGAACGTTCTTTCATTTTTATGAATCGATTTATCGAAACTGTGCTTGAAACTGAGATTTAGGACAATGTATGGAGCTTTGGGTTTCTGTCTGAATTTATGAGATCAGGTGTAATTAGGAACTGTCAGCCAAAGCTTTCAATATAAGTGGTCCGGTCGATTATGGATATATGTATACAAGAGTACAGACCACACAAATGTACTTAGAAAGCTTGGAAATTCAAAGCTGGCTTTTGCCCTCCAAGCAATAGCCTTTAGTGGATTTGAATTTACAATTTGTATTTATGCTAGAATAATTCCTTAGTTTATGTCCAGCAGCATTCACCATTTTCCATTGACCAATGCCCAACAAACAGCAAGATGAGTAACATCATTCAATAGCTCCCGCTATCTTTCTTTTAATTGATCACTGCAACCCAGCGTGCTGCCAAAGACTTTGGTCATGTAAGAAGGTTTTTCTGAGTGAATAACAAAACGTGACGTTATCATGATTCCCTGTATTTCAACTAGGTAAAAGTTGATAAACAAAACAATGATCTTTTTGATATTCCTGTTTTAAGGTTTTAGGCTCAAGGTACCAGTTGACACATTGGACTGATCTGAGGATATAAATTGATTTAAGTGGTTCAAGGATATAAAATTTCCAAATACAAACTCATAAACCTCAAAACAGCGGTCATTTTGTCTAATAGAACGTATACAATTTCAAAGAAGTTGCTTAATTTAGTTTTTGTTGTTCAAATGACTTTGATGCATCATAGTCAAGTTGGGGGTAAAGAAAAGAAGAAATATGGTATAAAAATACTTGACATTATTTCCCTACTTAGTTTATCTGATATTCACGCAACAGGACTGTGATGTAACAAACACTTCATTTGACAGCCAACCTCCAGGTTGGACCTTCAAGTTATGGTATGAACTTGAGACATACATTGTTGAACATGCATCCCACTCGAAATGTGTGCAGATACCAAACAGGAATATTTGTCAAAACCAACAGAAACCCTATAGGGAAATTGGCTCAAATGTAGATGTCTAACGTGAGAATTGATAATTCTGTCCAAAAATAATAGAATTTATTACCAATTTTCAAAACTCTCAGTTTATTTTCCTTTTCTCTCCAAAAAATAAAAGTATAGTGACTTTTAAAACACACTGTATATCTATATGTTCATATATGTATTGGACGTTTTATAAAATGATATGCATTCCAATTACGCTTTATATCACAATGATAGACCGCAAAGTTCTGCGTAGGGCCAGGGAAGAACTGGCGGTACTGGGTGGATATTGAGTCTATAGCCCCAGACAGTGGATGACATTATTAACGCTAGGTTTGAGCACTTCTAACACTTCAGATGAGCACTCTGGTAGATGGTGAATTACGCATAAAAAGATATCGCTAAACAGCTGTCTGTGGATAACATTAATTACATAGACGTATGTATACCTCATTTCATGGAAAAATCATCCCAATTTAGGTGAGATCTTATTGAGGCACCATCCGTCTGCAATGATATTTACATATCTATCAATCTATCTATTACAGTCCATTCTTATCTATCTAGCTTGGGGATGACAAAGGGAATCTACCGTATTGAAAATCGTGGCAAGGAATATTAAGTATACAGAAGAATGAATGAAGGAAAGAAAGAAAAATAACTTAAGGGATGGAGAGCGATGAAAGCAGAGAACAGATGTATGATGGGATAAATAAAGGAAAAATGAATCCAAAAACGAAAGTTTGAGGAAAACAATTAAGAACAGGCGAAGGGATGAAGGAAAATCCCCGTAAAAGATTTTTTTTTTCGAGAAGTTATTGGAGAAAAAAAACGAACACTGAATTGAATGGTAGGAGTATAGATGAGAAAAATTGTAAGAACGTATACAATGCTGTCGAAGATATTTGTGTAATTCCTTAATATTGATATATTTCATTTCAAATTCCTGCACAAGCTAGAAAAATATAATAGTAATACTAGTTGTTATGCCTTTTGGAGTCCGCCTTCATGTTAGGCTGTCTGTACGAAGATTTAAACCATTCTATACTCTGTTTGACCGTATGTTGACCTCGAGCGAATTTGACCTCATCCTAACCTAGGTCAGCAACTGAACTCAAGTGAACGGGAATGCTCTTTCGAAACTCCCATTTCCCTCCAACTTAACCACATAATCTGGGACAGATCTCGAATCAAACTCATTATCATCACAATGGTGATTACTGTGCGTCTTATTCAATATTGACTCTATACGATTTTATGCTGATTTGAGCCCAAGGAAAAGTATCCAAATAAAAGTTTTTGTGAAGAATTCCTTCTCAAGATGCGATAAAAGAGCAAAAGAAAAAAAAGAAGGAATTTGAAAAAAAAGTGTATTCAACATTATGCAGGAAAAGAAAGAATTGTGAAGGGATTTGGATGACTTTGATAAAGGCTAAATTGTTATGACTCGAAGACAAGGTTGATACAATCTTAAAATGGCACGGCTTGTGGGAGTTTCTCTTTCAGTAGAGGTTAATACGTGTTGACAGTGGTCTGAGAGAAATAATTACAAACTGCCGACAAGTTACAGAATGACCGAAATTTGGCCCAAGAGCCTTATTTAGTCAAGTGAATAGACAGTGAATCAATACTCGTTGACTGTGGGTATAATAGCTTTAAGACAGTATTGATGACCATGGTAATCAATATCACAGAAAGCATCTTGAATGAGCACACGACGTTGGACCTTGGAGGTGATATGTTTGTTGACACGGGGTTCTCTCATTGTGGCATGGCACCTACCTGAACACCCTTGAAGAAAAAAGTACATCTTATCATGGCAACAGTATCTTGCTTTGACTTGGGCATCCTTTGGCAACACAATAAACATCGTCACATTTCATGAGTTGTGCAGGAAGATGAAGAAAACTTCATCATATTGCCCCGGCAAGAAACTCCCTGGATCCAAATCCGATTGTGTACGTAATTCACTATAGTTGAAAGATCTGTTGTTAACACCCTGGCACCTATATCATCCTAATAGACAGCTAGTCCTTATCGGTTTCTTTTCATTAGTGTAGCTTCGACTTTCCAAAACATATACATATAACTAAAAAAAGAGAAAGAGTCATACACCTACGGACACACATACATACATATTATGTATAAAGAGAGAGGAGAGAAAAACAAACAAACAGTGAGGGACTGTGAGACAAGGAGTGAGAGAGTGGGGTGTTTGCATTGGTACAAACGATTTTTAAAAGAATAATAGCGTGGTCTAGATAATCAAGCAACTCAATTCTAGTCATGTACTGAACTCACAAAATTTGAATCCATGTTGAACAACATGCATAAAAAACTATCACTTGGCTACTTTTTTTCTTTAGAAAATTTAAGTCACTGACAAAAGTATTTGAGAGAAACATTTTTTCAGTGATTATTATGGAGAAATGCTAATTGGGAAACAATAAAGTCTGGTCAAAATAAATGGTGAGTTAGTCGTAATACCTGAAGCCAATTAATGATGATTATTTACCTTCGGATTTTTTCATACAATATTGGTCCAATGATACGTGGCTGGTCGTAATAACCGTTGGCTGCATTGTACAGATCCACCGAGTGAGTGCGTGTGTATATACATATATATAAGGAGAATGATTACTGACAACAGGTGAGTTCAATTATTCGCTACTCCCTCCCAGAACTATCATATCCATGCTATCTCAATGAAACGAGTTGGGAAAGGCTCTCATCCTACTATGGACTTGAAATGGCTTCTTGGTTATATCTAGAAAATCAGTTACTCTACTAATTTTCTCTTTATGACTTACGTGTATGTTTTCTTTCTACCTGTTATATCTTTGCTTTCCTTTCTCTGTGTATCTACTACAATAGCCAATTTCGTCAGCTTAGTACATCGATTAGTAAACTGGAAGAACAGAAAAGAGCCTGCTATCCCACTAATTTGCTTCGAATAAATGGGCCCAGACAACCCAGGTGCAGTTTATTGTTGCATAATTTGATTACTTTGAAATCTTCTGGGTAACAACTTCGTCAGTTTGCAACACCGCTAGAGTTAACCATTTTTAATTGAAGCAAGAGCTGATGCCCTACATATAAATGACGTGGTAACTTCCACGTCCACTTGGAATTCCTTTCAAAGAATACTGATCTATATTGAACAATCTACGTCATAGTATTCAAGACGCTGGGAGGCAAATAACCATCCAACAAACTTCATACGTAGAGTTTTTTTTAGAAATTAGCTTCATTTTTAATCATCAGATCGACTTTTTGTATACAACAACCTACCATCAATGGTGTAGCCATCTATTGAACGTTTTAAACATGTAGATCAATAGTACTGATTATTGGAGGACAAAAAGTATGCAGACATTTTCAAGAGCGTGTTTGATATTTAACTGATTATTCATCTATATGAAACTCTTTTAGGGAAGGATATTATTGTATATGACGCACACCAGAACATTGGGAGTTTTGTCATTCTCACAGACACATATTGAATGATCACCTGTTTAATAATACAAACCCGATATGTTAATTGACATGAAAATATAGTATCTAGTTGTTATGTATGAGATGTTGTTCTTCGAATAGCACCATGGAGGATAATATAAGCAACTATAGTTATTCACTACTTAATGCAAATCTTACCCATAGTACCAATAATCTAATAATTATATGCAATCATAGTTATACCATTCGGAGGTATAATGGTTTCATTTCCCGTAAAAGTAAGAATTTCGGCTCCTCTGTTATTTGAACCTTTATAACTAATATAAGGTTAGAATTAGTTAAGAAACATGGTCTGTATATGAAATATTTGATGATGAGATGGTGTTGATGCTGGAAGACCTTACATAACTATTCTTAAGCATCTTTAAGACAATGGCAGCCAACAGTTGTTTGGTTAAGCTCTGTAACAAAGATATTCAATCACTTCCCGTAGGACCAATTTTACCAACCTCCGACCTAACTTCATGCCTTGATATTGTGTGGAAAGGTTCCTTGTTGAAGTATAAGTGTCTGGTGAAAGTGTTTGAACTTTTTGTGCTCAAGTAATGTTAACTTCGACGTCACTAGCAGTTTTAGCTGCATTATGTATGAATTTGAAATCTATCTCTGTAATTGAACGGATTCGATGGAGTCAACAGATCACAACCATCAAATAGTAATTATTTATATTTTATTTAGATTGTACCTGCAAGAATGCAATCACGGTAGCGGATCATTCAATTTTTGTATATTTGGCACTTTACATCGAGATTTCAGAACTTCAGTGTATAAATACGGACGCTGATTTTCGCCCCCTTTTATATCGCCAATGTGACTTGTGAAACGGATTATTTTAGTGACTAAGGTTGATTTTGCAATGATACACTTCCAAATCAACTGTGAATCTTTTGAAAAATTATGAAGAGGTAAAAACTAACCAATAGACGGTGAGTTGGTTAAATTACCGAAAGACCTGTTGAAACAAAAAAAAAATATATATATATTTTTATACAGAGAGAGAGAGAGAGAGAGAGAGAGAGAGAGAGAGAAAGAGAGATATACGGGGTGGGGTAATGATCTGAAAACTGAAATCCATTTGGTCTTGTTTGTCTGCATCAAGGGAGCTGTTTTTCCCAAGGCCCCCGGGAATCAGTTTTCCCTGAGACGGTGGTAAAAATGGAAATTAAAAGAATGAGAAAAAATGAATCTTTAGAAAAATAAACATCCTGTAGGAGAGAATGGTACAAGGAATCAAGTCAAAAACTTAAAAAGCATGCTGCATTGAGAGTAGTTTTGGAATTTAATTCCGTATTTCATAACTTGATATTAATCTAAAATCATCCATCTACCATTTTTCTCAAGATTGTATCATACTGTACAAAAATCCAACGAAAAAAATTGAATGTAATTCTGGCTAGTTTAACAAAGGTAACCGATCATCGGTTGCTGTAAAATTGGTTTTGCCTCTCAGTCAATAGAGTCAGAGTTGAATTCCTATAATCTTTTGTCTTTGAGAAGTATTGAAACAGTGGAATATTATACCCTGATCAAAACCATTTTGAGACTTATATTGGTTGGAGGCAATATCGAAGACAAATCTTAGAATTTCTATGACCAATGACCATAGGGTAGATTTACTAGATAAAAAGTCGACAAGAATAACTTTGAGTCTCTTAAATGACAGCTTGAACCTTAGGTATGATGTATTCGTTTTGAACAATCGGGGTCATCAGTCTGTACCAAAAGAAAATGTCCATGATTTTGAAAATTAAAAACTCAAAGGATCACCAGAGACTGAGATCACCTTTTCTTAGCTAGAAGGGATCTGAGCCTTTATGTTTCATGATGAAGAGGCTGCTTTGCTGGTAGGTATGCTGCTATACTCTGACGTGTATTTGTTTTACACCCTGTTCATCGATAACATCAATAACCTGAGAAATTTCCATGGATTCAAAGGACTTTTTGGTAGTCAACACATGCAGTAGCGAGTGGTCTTTCATATTCCAATGATTTTTTTGTTTTGTTGATTAACCAAATAGAGGTGAACCTGCCTCAAAACGATTTTCTTTAAACCATGTAGGGAAAATAGAAGATTCAGATTTAGTAATTGATATCCAAACAAACTCAGATTTCGAGGACTGAGTAATATTGCAAAGGGTTTACATAAATAAATTTTGTCGTCAAAAATGCTGGAAACTTTTGCATCAAATCAGGGTTCAACAGAGACAAAAGTATTGAACGAACTGAATTTGATTGAAGCATTACAATTAAATTGTGAAAGGCAACCATTCTTAATTCGCTTTTCTTCAATTTGATGAGTTTTCTGGTAATAATGGGAATCTAATCACAGTTTGAAGACCAGTATGAAAGCCGGAAATGATTTGAAACGGAAGTAATCACTTCAATATTGTGTGTTTCTTTTATGGGATGCTTCGTAAGTCGATTAAGGAGATAAGAAAGATACAGATAGGAAGAGAGAGAGAGAGAATGAAGCAAAAAGAGGACTGGAGAGAAGGAAGACAACACGAAGACAAGAAAAGTGGGAGAGGGGAGGCAGACATAAGGAGCAGTGAGAGATTGGAACATGAAGAAAGGGAGAGAGGGAGAGAGAAAGAAATATTAAAAAAGAAGAAGCAAACACAAATATATACGTATATATATATACATAGAAAGAAAGAGAGGGGGGGAAGAGAACGAGGGAACGGGGGCGATTGAAGATCAGTGGGAGAGAGAGTAGATGAAGAGACGGGAAGAGAATTAGAGAAAATGACAAGAAAAAATAAGGGAATGAAAGGCAAATGAGCCTGAATGTCAGGTCTTAGATGGTTTCTTCAACGATATATATATATATATATATATATATATATATATATATATATATATATATATATATATATATATAAATGTATATATTTATATGTTTATATATATGTATATATACATATATGTATATATGTATATACGTATATGTATATATACATGTATATATATATATATATATATATATATATATATATATATGTGTATATATATATATATATATATATATATATATATATATATATATATATATATATATATATATATATATATATATATATATATATATATCAGGTGTTGGTGAATACAAATGATGGAACAAATCTTTTTCGGTTGGCCCACCAGTCAGTTGATCCCTCAGTGGCAACCATGGGTATTACGGAAAGCAGAAAGGAGAGTATTTCGATGATACATGGCATTGTTTCTCAACAGGATGCAAAGATGTCTATCTACGAAATGTTTACCTATGCTGACAGAGTTCGGACTAAACCTTTGTTAATGGTATTGGGAATGCTAAAAAAAGATAAAAAGCAAGGAAATAAAAAGAATAACAGGAGATGGTCAACGAGCCAGACACTTCTTTAACTATCATGTCATCATGAGAGTATTTCGTGCAAAAGGGTCATCATGACCAAATTTCGTGCTAAAAGTCCATCTTGAAAATATCGAGCGCTGGAAGGTCTTCATGAGAATATCTCGTGTGAGAATGCATACCTACATTTTTGTTTCATTACCCACGTTATTTCTTTTCAAATTGATCTGATGAATGCCAGGACATCTACTGCTCAACAACTTTATAAAGCAATGTTCATAATTTATTAAGCAAAATACAATTCTCAATTGATATGATTT
Organism: Thysanoteuthis rhombus; assembly: GCA_963457665.1. Taxonomy (NCBI): domain Eukaryota; kingdom Metazoa; phylum Mollusca; class Cephalopoda; order Oegopsida; family Thysanoteuthidae; genus Thysanoteuthis; species Thysanoteuthis major. The sequence continues at coordinate 4,182,994 of OY735214.1, read as the reverse complement.
TTTCTTTACTATTCAAAAATAAGACGTCTCTTGGGAAAAAATTATCTAAAAATTGATGATGGAAAATAATGGCCATAAAACCAATAGATGGCTGATTAGCGTGTTGCATATTTAGTTACGAGTTCTTTGATAGAATAAATATCTGCAGAAAATAACATCACAATGGAACAGGGCACACAAATTAGAATATGAACGGCACAAGATGAATAACAAGAAATTTTTATCGTTAATATCCACCCAAGAATGACAAACAACTGCTTAAGAGCGGACTTGATTGAAATGAAGAAAAATAAAGATTAACTTCAACCAAATCTTCCGAAAACCAATCATTCAATTTTTTTTTCCGATTAAACGAATGTCCAGATGATTGGATTTTATTACTAGTATGCAATGAGAGACTTGGGGAATATACAAGATCGTGGAATAGTTTTTAATGGATGTAAATGAGTATAAAGAAATTTGCATGTCAATGGGACATAGCCATCAGATATGGTTATTCACAGTACGAGACGAATGACAGGAATCTCCATTGTTCGTTTTCACCCGAGAAAGATAAGTACAGGAGATTTGAAATAGATGAAGAAAAAAAGTCGGGAAGACAGACTGAGATGATTCCTCATCTTCCGAATAGTAATTCAAATAATTCGTTCTCAACAAATCGGATGTCAAAATTATTGAATTCGATCACCCAAAAACATCGGAGAAAGTAGGTGATAAAAAGTTGCGAGGACATGTATCAAAAATTCCTAATAGAACTTTTGTTCGAATGAAGTATCAATTTTCTCAGGCGGTATTCGTTAGAGTTAAACTTTATGGTTTGCTCAATGCCATGTACCTGATGATATATACGAGTAACTCTTCATCGGTCCGGGTTTCCAGTTTACGCCATGGGGATGTTGACGTATGTGAATTATGAGCAACCAGTAGTGGGGAGCGCTGTGAAGATAAAAGACAACCGACGATTCACGGTGCCCGCCATCTTGATATGCTGTTCTTTCTCGTTTTTGATTTACGCGTTTGTCATCGTCTTCTTCAGTCCGGATTCTATTTGCAGACACCATTATAAATCATGGCTGTAGGTTCCTTTTTTTTACTCTTTCTTTGAAAAGGATTTTAGATACTGTTTTTTTTGTTGTTTTTTTTGTTTTTTACATCCATGTTCAACGCTGATGGCAATGTCTTTCTTTCTTTGCAAACCGGGAATATTTCGTGTTTATTTTTTCCTCTTTATGGATAAAAAAAAATAGTTTTCTCTCTTCACAAACTTGTTTAATGTTGATAGCTGTTATTTCCTGCCTATCTTTTTCCCCCTTTATTCTCTTTTTCATTCCATCCTAATATCCTTCATTTCTTCTTTCAATATATCATTCCATGTCTGTTTCCTTTTCTCTATCCTTTCTCCCTCTTTATTCTTTTCCTCTCATTCTTTCTACCCCTCCCCTCTTTATCTCAATCTATTTCTGTCTTTAAACTCCAATCCCCTCCTTCTTCTCCCTGTTTTTTTCTCTGTGTTTCTCCCTTCCTCAGTGTAATTTCTTCCTCGTCGAGGTTCAGTAGGAAGTTGCAAAGTGAGGCTCAAGATCAAAAAGGTCTTGCGGATTGAAGAAAAGGTTTATATTCAATGTATATCTATATAGGGTAGGATGTAATGCTTGACAAGTCTGTTGCATTCACAGAGGGTCCTCGGTCCAATTCCTGGTTGAAGCTAAGAATGTGATAAACTTTCCTTATATACTCTGCAGCTAATTGAGTACACTTTAAGCTGATTGATTAAGGTCGGGGAATTCCTTACATGGACTTGCATCCTGCCAGGGTAGGGAGTCATGAGAACTTGTAGAAATAATGTTTTGGTCTCGACCATAGTTGACGCTTGGTAGGATCACTAAACTGACGCACACTTCGGCATCGGTCATCATACTCTATCAAGGAAAATGGAGAAGAGAATTTAGAAGGCAAGTAGAATATAATCTCTGACAACATCGGATGATTTCCTCAGCTGTTGAGGAATTGTTAGTTTCTTTGGATTTTTTTTCCTGATCAACTGCTGAACAGTACGTAATGTTCTACTCATGTTTACATTTTTTCGTGTTCTTTAACGCTTATATATCATACTTGGGTATATTTGCACTAATGTCTGGTAGTTCTTGCTTGACACATTTTCCCGTGGCTTATCGACTGTGACTTTCATATTATCGGTTCTGGTGGCGTTGTTCTGGGCTGCAATTAATGATGATTCCGTCTCTCACTTCAGATGTCCTCTCAACAACCATGTGAATGCCCGAAGTTCCTTCAATCAATCAGCTGAAATGGAAGCAGAATAATTGCTTCCTTCTACATTTTTCACTCCTCGTTTGAGCGTTTCGTGATTCCTTATTCATTGTCCAGTGTTACATATATATATATATATATATATATATATATATATATATATATATATATATATATATATATATATATACGATTATTTCAATTCAATATCTTTCATGGAATAGTCAGCAGACAATTGGCAACAGACCTCTCTCTTGATGGAACCAATACTACCAATCACACCAGGAATTTCCGGCACTAAAGAAATTTGGCAGAAGTGACTTTTGTCCACATCTTGTTTTTGTTTTTTTTTTCTATTTCCAACTTTCTGACGCCAGGTTCTTGCCAATTAAGTGAGGAAATTCAGAAGTGGACTTTTTTTTTGCTTTGTTTCCTTTGCAGTTTATATCTTTCGAGTAATTTGGTTGTATTTTCTACAGTTGGAGCAAGGAAGTGAACCATTCACCGGCACCGGAAACGGAATTAGTGAATCAAATTTCAGCTGATGCTTTCATTCAATGCCCTTAGGGAAGGCTGCGATGTCCCTCTGTCTCTGTCTGTCTGTCTGTCTGTCTGTCTGTCTATCTGTCTCTCTCTCTCTCTCTCCCTCCATTAAGCAACAAGGAGTGAATAGCTGTTTAGGCCTACTGGGAAGTCAATCTAAACAGAACAAAACAGGAATGGAACCCTTTTAGGCAGGTTGGTGATGGAGTCAATCTCTTTATTTTATTGTGACTCTTGCAGCCCAAAAAGTCACTGTTGTGACATCCCATGGAACTAATTGAAAACGATTTTGGACGGTGAGATACTTGAATCAGCCCTCTGGACCCTCTTATACAAAAAAAAGAGGAAAAACACATTTTACGAACAGGTTGCTAAGCATATTTCAAAATAAAGGCATCATCTGAAAAGAGCCAGTCAGTAAAAGATTTCGAATCAGTCAGTCATCATTTCCATAAATAAAGAACAAAATGTCTGGGGCTGTGTTGTGAAGCTGTTCTTCTCACCCCCTTATCACCCCGTCTAAGTTATTTTCCAAATCCATCACCACATCAGGAAAACTTTGCTCGGTTGGGGTTATATTGCCCATGTCAAAAGTTATTTAAACCCTTCAACCAGATACACGAAAACCAGGTAGCCTAACAGAATACTGTTCTCCTGTATAAGGAATACTGCTCTCCTGTAAAACGTCTGAGCTGATTATATTTCATCAGAAATAGTTGAAGACTGATAATCAGGACTTCCAGTAGACCTACGCGTTCTTACATCATAAAAGTTTGCGATAAAAGAAACAAAAATTGATGATTAGAACCATTTTTTTAAATTTTTTATAAAATACATCTTGTAATTCGCCAACTTGGAATAAATACTCTTTATTCAGATGCACTATCAACAGATAATAGAAACCTATTCTTTATGATCATTCATATGACATTTTATCCTTCCTTCCATCAGATCAACTTTCATCCTCCTTGGAGGGATATTACCCCTGTTCTAATGCAATGATTTATACGTAAGTTCACTGAATCTTACAACATCCATCTTATTTATTTAAACTGGGGACATTATATCCGAGGCTATGAACCGAACCAAGCTAAGATCAACAACTACACTGCCTTTTGGATCAATATTACCGTATCATCTGTGCGACTTCAGTGAACGAGCTGACTACCATTTCTTAGTAAAAAAAAAAAAAAGGTCATTCTCTTTCCTTGTGGATTGTGCACCTAAAGAGGGCAAGAGAGTAAATCGGTCAAAAACATTGTAGTATCATCGTAGGTAACTCATTGAATGTGCTCAATAGTACCAATAATTCCTTGAATGAAAAGAAAAACTCTTTGTAAAGAAGCAAATAAAAAGTAAAGGATTAAAGGGAAAATTAAACGAGAGGGAACAAAAGCAATGAAAATACGGAATAAAAGAAAAAAGAAAGAAAAAACTTTAGTGACATAGAAAAAGAATTAGCAAAATAAAAAGAATAAAAATGGAATTGAGAAGAATTTTAAATTAAAAAGTGAACGAAAAAAAGAAATGGAAGAATAATATTTAGGAAAAACCTTTGAGGAAAAGGACAAATTAAATTGAAAACAGGACAGTAAAATTGGATATTAAAAGAAGACAAAAAAAAGTAACAACAATGATAAAACGTTTTCCTACGTTGTTTGCCATTACTTCACTGACCCCAGAACTATTGATCGAACTGCTGTAAAGGCCTTTGGCCTGTGTATCTTCCCAACAGTCTGAAAACTTGTACATAGAACTTTACCGATAAATCTGCTTTGAAACTATGAACTTTCGCACATGAATTAAAACAGGCTGCAAATCGCATGGGAAGATCACGGGAAATAGCGTGATAACCAAGTTCAGGTTTTGGTACCGTGGAGTCCAGAAATTAAGAAAAACTGTCGGTTCATAAGGAAAGCCTTGTATTCAATAATGATTCCAAATCGATGATGAGGATGAAGACCGAAACGTACTCAAACTAAATGATGCAGTTGCCATTGTTAAATAAGCAAACATCTCACAGAAGACAAGAAAAAAGACGATACGGAACAAAACGGTGTCTGTGTGATTTGTGCAACTGATTCTAACGACAGTGAGGCGAGAATTATCTGAAAGGTTGTAATTAGAATTGTAAATTGTGGTTCGAACGTCAAATGGATTTTAATTGACTTTATTCTTTTTTATCTATTTCATTTTATTAATCTATTTTTTTTTGTGCACCGACTCACTGGCACCGTTTCAGTTTGTTTTGATTGGGGGATTCCAATTTTTTCTGTTCTTTTTTTTGTTTTTTTTTTCTTCTTCTCTTAACTCTTTTTATCCTGTTTTAGGTTGATTATTTGATTTACGTCTTCTCCCCAAATAACATGGTTTTGAAAATCAATTCTACGGCTTTTTACCGTCTTTTATATTAATTAAACTCGACAGAAAGCTGTTTACTCTTTCTGAAATGGATAACTGCTTTCTCGAAGACAATAGAGCTTGAAGAAAAATAACGAATCCCAAACCACAATTATATAGATATATATGTGTGTGCGTCTGTGCGTGTATATTACTAAAAGCTTGACCTATCGAGTCAATAAGTGCTATTTTGAGATCTAAACGAACACAAATATTCACACGTTTTGTAAATTGAAAAAAGGGTAATTGTTCAATTCGTACTTATATCTCTTGACGAAAAGGTCACTAAACAACGCGTAGAGATGAGTTCATGTACGTGCATTGGACTATTTTTGTTAAATTGGAAAGAACTTTAATCATTAGTGCATTATTTAAGTTGGTCTTGTTTCTTATCATCATCATCATCATCATCACCATCATCATCATCATCATCATCATCATCACCATCATCACTCCTTTAATGTCCACGGTTGGACATAGACCTCCTCCATCTCCGCCACATTTCACTGTTGTGGGCGTCACTGAGCCAACACTTACTGAATTTGTCCATATTGACTCCCCATCTAGTACTCTGATGGCTTTGGTAGTGCATGTAATCTCTGGGGATCCTTGTCGTGAGTTATGATGTCCATCAACTGTCTTATATTCTTGCAATATGGCCAGCCCATTGTCATCTGCGTTCTTGAATGAATTCCATGATGTCCATGATGTTGGATTCCTTTCTCTCGGATATAAAATGCTGTTGCATGATCTGCATAATTCTTTCATGTAAAAGATTCTTGCTTTTCAGTTTGCAGGTCTGTCTCTAGATTGGGTTCTATGTTCAAACTGCATAAGTGACTATCAGGAGGATGCTTTGGTTGTATACCCTTTTTTCAGGATTATTGGGATTTTTCGTTTGATTCCTTCTTCTCTTGAGGGTTTTATCGAGATGCTTAACTTTTTCCAATTTCCAACATGATTTGCCCATGATCTTCTATATGCCAAAAACTCATGTGTAAAACATCTTTGCTCCTATCATTTAGTCTATCCAGCATTAGTTGGTCGTGTAGGTTCTCGGCAAAAACGGTGATGTCATCTACAAAATTAAGGCTATTCAGATATTTGCCGTTTACTTTGATTCCTTTATTGTGTCAGTCTATATTTCTTGAGATCATTTCGAGGTAGGCTTTGAAGAAATAGGGTGAGTTACTATCACCTTGTCACACCCTTTTTTGAGCTGGAAGGGCTCCAAACCTGATAAAGTAGCTGCAATGACTGAATATATGATGCAGCACTCTGGTGTATACTGGGTCTACAACTTGTAGAGTGATTGCCTCCATGATTTTAGAGACTTCAACTGGGTTGAAGGCCTTTTTGAATTCAATAAATGTTACAGCGAGTGGTAGCTTGTATTCTGCTGCTTTTTTCCAGCTGATTTATTGAATGTTAGTCGTCTAGGGTTGAGTAGCCTCTCCTAGAGCCGGCTTGATCCTGTGGTCGGTTTTACTCATTTTTTGTAATTTGGTTGGTTTTGATTTTTGCTAAAAGTTTGTAAATGTTGTTCAGTAGGCTTGTAGGTCTGTAGTCGTTGAAGCATTGGGGGTTTTCTTTTTTATAAATACATATATAAACGCCTTATGATTGAAGTGTTCCAATCAGCCCGGGCTTATTTAGTTTTGGTCATAAGTTGAATAGGACAGCTAGTTCCTTAACGGTGATCTTACCAGTCTTTTTGAGTCGACTGATGGTGTTGTTTTCTTGTTTGGGGGCTTTTCCTTTCTTTGTTTATTTGATAGCTTGTTTCATCTCATGCAAGGTTACTTCTGGGATATCTTTGACTTTATTGTTTGCATCTTGTTCATTATTTTGTAGTTTTTATTTGGATGAATCAGTTTTTTGGTAAAATTCCTTGTCATGCTCGACAATCCTGTCGCTGTCTGTTTCCAGGTCTCCATTTTCTTCGAGTTCGTTGGTTGTTTGCCCCAGTCTTGAATTGGAGCCTCTCTTCATAGCTTTGAAGTCCCACCTTTTTTTGAAATTCGATTCGATGATTGTTGTCGGGTGTCTTCTTCTGTGTTCTCTACGTTTTTTGGTATTTTCTTTTGTTTTGTTTTTTGTTTTTTTGTTATTTATTCAGTTTGGTCTCAATAATTTTCTCCCTTTATGTTGTCGGTGGCTTGAGAACTTAGTGTTTTCCCATGAGATTCTTGCTTTCAATTGAGATGTTTTTGATCTTTTGAATGCACCTTGGTGTAAATATATCGATGACTTCTATTTTTCATTGTTGCAGTTTGGTTTGGAAATTTTACCGTGTTTTTCTAATTTAATCTTTTTTTTTTTGGTTGCTGTATCTACTTGAATTTTACATCCTACGAATGGTGGTCATTTCTTCCCCCCTCGTTCAGTACTTTATATCTGAATGGCCGATGAAATTTTTATTTCCTTTTAAAACCTGAGCCTTGAAGTTCCCTCTGATGACATTGGAGCATATTCGGGTGTCTTTGACTAGGGAGTTCGAATCATCACAGGAGTTGTCTATTTCCTATTTGATTGATTTGGATTATATTAAGCTAGTACCTCATTGAAAGTTGGATAGTAACGCTGGCTCTTCGGTCAGAGACGGCTTTGAAGTCTGTTACATTGTCTTTGAGATCCTACTCCACTTGTATTCTACTGTCTATCTTCCGTAGGTATAAACAGGGTGTTGGTTCTTCAATTTAATTAGTTCTCCTCCGGGTTTTCTCATTTCGGTAATGCCTATAATGTTCCATCTAACGTTGTTGATTTAGTTGTGTCCTAATTTTATATTCTCGGTACAATGCTATGTTTTGGTGAGTTAATGATAAGGAGATTCAGTTTTTTAGTATCAGAGATGCCAACAGAGGGCAAAAGTGAAAACAGGAAAAAAAAAGAGGAGAGAGAAATAGAGTGAAAGGAATAATGCTCCAGAGAAAAAGAAAACGGAAGAACTAAAAGTGTGATACAATGGGACAAAAGGAGGAGGGAGAGAGAATGAAAATGAGAGAATAAAAAGAAAAAAGAAGGAAACAGAAGACCAGGAGGTAAAAGAAAAACAAGGAAAGAAAGAGAAAGAAGGTGTTATGAAATGTTGGTCGATATGATAATCTCAACCCCTGATTCTGAAGTCCGTTAATCGATGTTCTCTTTAGTTATCCATAAGGATCAGTGAGTTACTCCCTTGGAATTATCTTGGGTTTATCTTCAACAAAAAAAGAAGAAGAATGACGAAATAATGACTGATAGATAGAAAGAAAAAACGATTGAAAAAAGGGAGACTGATTGAGAGAATGAGCGTCTGGGTCGATGTAATGAAGCCCAGATAGATTTAAGAGTTAAGCAGAGTGCCATCCACTTACTATAACATCTTTAAAAGATATTAGTCTCAGTTCTTGGCGACAGCTAGTCTCGTATCTTCTCGCTACTTCGCGACATGAATCCGTGATTAGTAAAAATGGCAGAACGCAGAAAGTTGCCGTCAATTTTGAAACAGCGGTATATTCACATTATGGGAGGTTTCACTTCTCGACGTTTGTAAGTTTTTTGAATACATATATCAAAACTAAATGAGTGGTATCACGAATGCATATGAACAGGCGTGTGAGGTTGATTATGTATCGTCCTTGGTTTGTGATCATTATACTGATCAGAAAAATACATTGCGACGGAAAGATACAGTATTACCCCACTTTAGCGCTGAATCACTTTAACACCTTCTTTCGATTATCATTTGTTACAGATTTAATAATGTTCGGTGATAGATATTGGATGATAATATGAATTAATGTTTGCACTCTAAACAACAGTATATTGTACATCTTGGTTCATATGATATGAGTTTAAGGGTAAACATATACACATTCACAAACCTAACCAGTACATACACATACATGAAAGATTATCATGTATCGATATACGTTGACACGTAGTGACATTTAAACAGTTTTAAAAAGAGAGGAAACAACATTGTATGCCGTTCAGAATCAACTTTAAATGTTAAAATTCATGATAATTCCTAGTACAAAGTCTGTTATGTTATAATGACACTGTTTTAGCTTTTGTGTTTCACTACATTTAGAGACATATCTGGAGTCCTGAGGTATTACTGTTTACGCAAGAAATAATTATCTGAAAATAAAAATGCTTTTATTGGTACAGTAGTCTACGCCAAGAATACCTCTGCTTATAAACTGCTCCCATCTTATCTGCAATTTAGCTTTCCGTGGTTAAATTCACCAGTAGTCAATATTGGATAAGAACAAATCATAGGTTTCACTTAATCATGGTAACAAAGTGCAAGAATACTGAGGCCAAAAATTTGGATACGTCAAAGAGAAGCAGCAAAGTGCTTCCTTCTGGCAAAAAGGTGGAAGTTCGAAACTTACTTAGGAGAGAAAAATGTGTTGTGCGTTAGTTAGGATCTACCATGTTGAGAATTACTATTCTATCGGTCAAAAACCTTTTATTACAGTAAATTGTGGAATTGTTGAAACTTATTATTATTCATTGTTGGTAATCTCTTATTGGGCTTCATTCATGAATCAAACTTCCAGATAGTATATACCAGGTCTAGTATTTGGTTTTAAAATATGCACATAGAAGTTAATATATATATATATATATATATATATATATATATATATATATATATATGTGTGTGTGTGTGTGTGTGTGTGTGCGTATTTATATATATATATATATATATACATATATATATATATGTGTGTGTGTGTGTGTGTGTGTGTATGTGTGCGTATTTATATATATATATATATATATATATATATATATATATATATGTATATATATATATATATGTGTGTGTGTGTGCGTATTTTTATATATATATATATATGTGTGTGTGTGTGTATGTGTGCGTATATATATATATATATATATATATATATATATATATATATAGTTCGATACCATCAACAGTTTCAGGCACCAACTTGGGTTTTTTTAAACATCTATCCAACGGACATTAAAGGACTAATATTCATAAATGGTCCAGTGGTATCTGTGTTTCTATGCATCAACTGCGTAGGGAGTGGAACTTATATCATGCCCGATGGAGTGACTACTGTATGTAAAGAGTTTGGAACGATTCACAGTTTTAAGAATCTATAAAAAAAATATCTACTGCAGATAAATGGGACTATTGCATTAGCCAGTGTAAATCAACTTTTACACTAACTCACTTGAGTAAACAGAATTTTCTTCTGTGTAGCATATGCACTTCATTTTTTGACCTAGAAAATGTTATTCTCTCTCATACGTGTTTCGATTCATCCGTTTTTCTAGTCATTTAAGAGATGTACTTTCAATCATTTGCTGTGGCAGATTTTTCGTTGGTAATATCATCCGCAAAGAATAGTAAATTACATTCTCAATGTTGGTACAAAAATGTGTTTTTAATTTTTTTTGCTTTTCTCACTCATCTTTTTTTTTTATGTAGGCACATTACCATCTCTTTATGTGACCATTTTAAACGTTCAAAGTGAATGCCAACATAGAAGCTACCTTCATTTCCAAGCTCACACTGTTTTTATAGTTCTCACAATTCACAAAATCTCACCGGGACCTCATTGACATCACATGAAAACATTTTACTACATCATTCTTTTTTTTAAATGGGCATTTCTTACCAGGGTAACGATAGAAAATGTCAATTACTCAGTGGGGGTATTCTGCACGATAATTTCCAAATGTATTCATCTGAAATGATAGATGTTATTACGCTAGCTTCATTTGATTTCGTTTGATCAATAAATGAAGAAAAAAACTAACTATAACAACACTTTTGCCTATATGAGATGTTTTGGGATATTGCTGGTTGTCAAACATTTTACATGACTCTATTTTAGTCAACCCTTCCATCTTGTATGATTTCGTATTGTTTTGAATATTTAGAGGACTGATTCCGGAAGAAATTCAAGCAAAGGTTTCGACGATAAAACGTTTTATTGAATGAAAAGATATCTTACATCCGTTGAATGATTAGGAGTAGACAATAATCGATGATATATCTTGGTTTATACTTACTAATGTAAGATAAGAACATGCAGCGCTGTCAAAACGGAGATCAGCCTTCCTCATTTCAAATATCATTTGATGATCATTTGACACATTTGTGGTGTTTCAAGTTGATTGGTCATCTCCATCTTCATGGTTGTAGTGCCCTGCTAAATGAGTAAACACTTAAAAACACATGCCATACGAGTGTTGAAATTTCAATAAACTTGCAAACTGATTAATTGGCTTCCTGACTGCTTTAGATACATGACCATGGTCAGAGTAACGTAAAATTGACCTGAATTTAAATCACATTAGTAGGTCACATGATTTGCTCTCACCTGTCCACGTTATCCCTTGAAATACAGAAATCCTTAGCCATTAGCTTTGAAAAGGTCACGTTGCAAAATATATTGCACCATTCGTATGTATATTTTTGACCGGTGTCCTCATCTCTCTTGTTAGTTTTGATTGTTCTCCATTTCAGCTTTTTGTACATATATGTCCCCACCGGTAATGTTGTACTTTTTTTGCACATCGTCCGGTGGAGTACGTTATAGAGGCCTTAAGCTCACCCTATTTCTCTCAATATATTGAGGATGAGAAAAGTGATCCCATCACATCAATGTGAAATGAAGTATTGATGCGTTTCTAATGGGTTATTCTAGTATTTTTTTGGTTGCCTCGGTTGAAGTTGTCCGTGTTCACTTGTTATTAATGCTGTTTGGAAGAGGCAGGGAACCCCAAACTTGATACCAGATCCGTTGCCAAATATGTCTCGTCAATGAAGGCCAGAATGATACATGGACAAGAGCGTATGGGTGATAGCACTTTGGTAAATACTTATTTATGAATAATTTACCAGCCTAATAAAAGTAACCACGAAAAGGTGCCACACTTATTTTTAGCCTTGAAGATAGTTGGTTGTTTTTTTTTTATTTATAGTCTGTTTCGATGTTCTGCGCTTTAATTTACGGAGACCTTTCTTTTACAGGTTATTGTTAGTTGAGAGTCGCCCAGTTACCATTTTGAGACCAAATCTAAGCTGAGAACTTTAGATTAAGAAATTCCCCAGGGGATAAAAGATATCTATATGAGTTTTCAATTTTTGTTCATATTTTGGATTTATACACACGATGGGAGCGCTGTTAAAATCTTTCACGTTTGTTCTTTCTTTTTCCCTCTTTTTCTTTCCTTTATCTTTTCTTCGCTCATTCAGTTTCATGTTTTGTTCAATTCTTTGATGTTATATCTTCTGCCATTTCTGTTTATTGCTCTTGTTTCTTTTTTTCCTTTCACTCGTTCCATCTTTTTTCCTTTCCTTCTCTCATTTCTTCATTTCATTCTTTCTTTCGTTCATTTCATGGCTTATCATCTCAAAAGCAAATGTTTCTGTCTTTTTTTTTCCATTCTGTCGTTTCACTTTCGTCTTTCTTTTCCCTTTCTTTGTTGTTGGTGCTCTCTCTGTACTTCCTAACCCCGTCGAAAATCTTCGTCTGAGTAATTTTATAGATAATGTCGTATCATGTTACAGAAGTTTCTATAATTTCCGATAGTGAAAATACCTCGTCTTTGTTCGAAAGATCTTGAAGTCATTTATCTTTCTCAGGTTGTTAGATGGGGAAGTCATATTTGCGAAAGCGAAAGATAAGAGTGTGTTATAACAAAAAGAAAAGGGAAAGGAAAAGACATAAGTATTCATCAAAATTGAAAAAATACCCTGTTTTCAAACACACTGTATTTTTGCTCGATACCCAACCGGTAAAACAGTGTTACAGGCATAAGAGAAAAGTTATATTGTCAATGATATCATTCCTTATGTAATATTCTTGATGTATTTATATTTATCACAACCAAGTAGTAAATGTATTAGAACGTCTCCCTTACATTATCGTCGAATCAAAGAGATTTTGAGTCGTAAAGACAACATATATTGCAGTAACTGACTTAGTTCCATCACCACAACTAACACGTGACTATTTTGTACCGTTTCAAACAATTTTGTGACTCTGACCTATCCAATACGTAATATTTTTCAGCAAACAATTGTTTTTGGTACCTTTCAATCCTTTCAAGGAAGTGAAGTTATAAAAGAGAAATCTTGTACAGAATAAATAGTTATCTGGCGACGTAATATTTGCTGAATAAAAGGAGCAATAACTATTCGAATCTATCGTTCGATTCTCTGGAAAGAGCTCAATGTTGAGAAATTCCCTCCAAACTGTTCTGAAACACAGCATCACCTTGTTTACATGGAACCTGTATAGGGAAAAGTTGATGATGGTTCATTTCGTTTGACTTTTGATCTCTTGTCACCTGTTGTCTCTTCTTGCGTCGTATGTTAGTATTTGATTGAGAGGAGAAACATGTTTGTTACCTTTAAGTAACAAAAACATAATTATCCAGATCATTAGAATTTTTTTCAGTTCATCCAATTTATTTTATTATTTTTTTTTTTTTTTTTTTGTGGCCACCATATCAAAATGACTAACAGAACCAAGGATATTGCAAATACTTTTCGATGCCTAAACTTCAGGGTATGTCAACTGTCTTTTCCTTACCGACACCTTTTGATTAATTTTACGAATCTATCGCCTATGCAAGACAAACTTGTGCCCTAGGGAGCAATGCCGTTAGCCAAAGATTTACTCAAGTAGGTAGACAATTCTATTCCAAAGAAACATTATTCACATAATGTAAGAAAAGTGAATTCCGTAAAAAAATATTTACGGCTGTATATTTGTTCCTCAAGATGACTTACACGTGCTTGCATGATGGAACACAAAAACAGGAATCGGAATTATATCAATTTCAAAAATGCATACTTTATGATTTATCCAATCGTTACCTGTTATTTCTTAAATTTACCGACGATTATTTTGTCTGAATTCGATACCCTTTTGCCCCTCCCTACCTCGACTCGATTTACATCCTCCTGTGGGCCATGTGGCACCCGTTGAGAATAACTGATGAATACTTTGAGTATATACACAATCTGCCAACCAATGTTTATTCACAACCAATACCTTGATATTCATTGCTATCAACGTCGATGGATATTCTTAAACATGGTACATAGGATGATTGTGAGAGTTCCGAAAGAGGGTCTAATGTTCAATCGCTCTTTGCTGGCTATCTGTAATAATTAAAAGTAATCTTTCAATATCAAATGGTGGGACACTTAGAACTAGCAACAAAAGATTCAACTATGAAAAGTTATATAAATGAATATTCAGGTATAAGCAATGAATTGTTGTTTGTGATTTGAAAGATTTTTAGGCAACCCATTGACTTAGAATGGCTATAGAAATTCCATCAATCAAGTTTCAACTCCATAAAGTTCCTGTTTTATTTCGATTGATGGCAAAATAATCCAATTTAGTTATTGCAATAGGGTTGTACATGGGCCAATACAAGCCACGCTAAAAAAAAATAACAGTAAATATTTTAAACAGCATCTTTGCCTAAAACCCCAATATTATAAATAGAAAAAATAATCCTGTTAATTTCGTGAATACAGGATGTATGTATTGGTGTATCATCTCCCCTTACTTATACCCCCACTGAGGATGTTTGGGGGTAAGGTACAGGCAGGCTGATATTAGTAAGACCAACTGCCAGCTTGCCTCGCCTGTTAGAGCTCTAACTGTCTACCTACCTTGTATTCTTCAGTTGTCCCCCACGTAGTTACTGATCAAGCTCAAAATTGCTTCCCTTCCTTGATTTTAAAAAAATTGATGAATCCAAAGCTCAAAGGCTCAAAGGAATTAAATTCCTCAATCGTGATTCTCGTGCTAAACGCTTTGCAGAGAGGCTACTGGAGATAATGGTTAGGACATATCAAGCTTCCTCGGACCCCAGGCATATCAAAACCTTATTGACATAACACAACCTGCTAGGGAGTGTGGTACTAGGGTTTGCCAAGGAAGAAAATTTTAACCATTTTTAATCCTTTTTTTAAGAGTATATCCCTTCCCCTGGAAATTTGCTTTCAAAATGTCGGCTTTTAACTAAACGTGGAAACCGACAAATGGTATTAACTGAAGGTGAGAAATTATCCTGATCAGGTAATGTGTCCCAAACACAATTTCTATAAATTAAATAAAAATAGAAATAACTGTTCTCATCGAACAAATGACATAGTAAGCAGTACTATTTTGATTGAAATGTTCTGCTATTTTTCCTCGAAAAGAAATCGAATGGAGGAATGACATGTCGAGACTCTTAAGACCCGGCAGGTACATTGAGAGGGTTGTGAGCATCATCTATTTTGTTGGAGGATGAGGAAATATGTTTTGCTTCTTGAAAAAATCTTCCAAATTTTTTCTTGGATTTTTTTGTTATTGTTTTCTTCATTTTTTAGACATTCTATGTTCTCTTCAATTGTAACTCTTAAATTCGAAACTCAACTTTCTTTTAAGGAATCCCGTCGGATAAGAGGGAGAAAAACATGCCTTGGGCAGCGATGGAGATGCAATTTGCTGACAGCAGTGTGAAGTAGTGCGAGAAATAAGTATAGTATATTATATGAGTATATGTTTGTTCCTTTTTTTTAAGCAACAGGTATTCCCCGGATAATAAAAATTTGCTTTAAGCAACTACATTTCCACAAAAGACATTAATTCAACATAGTTTTCAACAGTGTCTGTGAGCACATTTGCCTCATCTTTTGTACCAACAAGCAAGCTGTGCCCTAAGGTGCCAGAAGAGCCTAAAATAGGTCGTACCACTCTGTGGAAAAAAAGCAAATATAATGGACTTTTTTTTCACTTTTCCGCTTCACGCCATTCTGCCTAGCAGATGTATATAAAGAAGTTGTACTATTGCTTCATGGATGGTCTTTATCCGTTTATGCTGTGTTGAAGAATGTACAATGAGAACAAAATCTCGATATAGTAATTAATCTAGATACGGAAGGAATATCAAATAACCTGCATATAAATCCATTATGATTCCTGTAGTCAATATATGAAAAGATGGGAATTACAAGTATATGTACTTAGTTAATCTGAAGATTTCATGTATATCGCACTTTTTGGTATTTCGACTAAATATGAATGTACATTATGAACTATATATATAAATATACATATAAATGTATATATATATATATATATATATATATATATATATATATATATATAGAGAGAGAGAGAGAGAGAGAGAGAGAGAGAGAGACAGACAGAGAGAAAGAGAGAGAGAGACAGACAGACAGAGATACATACATACATACATACATACATACATACATACATACATACATATAGAGAGAGATAGAAAGCGAGAAAAAGAGAGAGAGGGGGAGAGAGTGAAAAGTGTTTAGGGAGAAGGGGAGAAAAATTAACTTGTTCCTATCTATCTATCGATCTATCGATCTATCTATCTATCTATGTATCTATCTATCTATCTATCTATCTCTCTCTCTCTATATATATATATGTATATATATATGTATATATATATGTATCTATCAATGTATCGATGTATCTATCTATCTATATATATATATATATATATATATATATATATATATATATATATATATATATATATATATATATATATAGAAAGCGAGAGAAAGAGAGAGAAAGAGAGAGAGGGGGGAGAGAATGAAAAGTTTTTAGGGAGAAGGGGAGAAACATTAGCTTGTTCCTATCTATCTATCGATCTATCTATCTATGTATCTATCTATCTCTCTCTCCCTCTCTCTCTATATATATGTATATATATATATATATATGTATCCATCAATGTATCGATGTATCTATCTATACATATATATGTATATATATATATATATATATATATATATATATATATATATATATATATATATATATATATATATATATATATATATACCAATTTATCCGTCTGTCACACCAAGACACCCACTGTTATTGCCTTTTAATGATTCCGAAACGTCTAATCTCAATGACAAATCTCACTTACGGTGTTCATTACAAACTGTCATCGTCTCCAGACACGAATTTTGACGGTAAAATTACAGCAGACAAAAAGACAAGAATCACTTTTCGTCAGAATGTCAAAAATATATTCATAACTTCTTGATTTTTTTCCTTTTCCTCATTGGAATAAGAAAAATCGATTTGATACAGACCAAAATATATCATGATTAAGAATAGTTCAACATTAGTTTGGTCCGTAGTGCGGGAAAAAAACATACATGCATAGCCAGCCAGACCGATTCAAAAACTTGAGAAACCTATGTTGATGTTCAAACTACTGATTTTGACGTTTGTTTTTTTTTTTTGTTCCTAAAAAAGATTTCTCTCTTCGAATTTGCACGATCTATAGACAAAAAGAAATCGATATGAGCATTTGGTGAAAAAATGACATCGTCTGCCAAAAATATCTTTCTGTTCATCAGGCAAAAATGATGGTGATTTTTTAATTTTTATTTTTGATTTGAATTTTATTGGAATATATATATATACTATTATGTTCGGATATCTCCTGCTTTGTCCTTCAACTAAATTTATAATTACACATTACTAGATGTGTTTATCCTCATACAGCAAATATATGTTTTACATGCCTTTTGTGGTCTTGCAAGGAATTGGATTATTTCTAATGTAGATACTTTTAAAACTCGAAATAAATTGTAACCTTGGAATGCAGTATCTGATAATATTAAAAGATTGCTGATACCTATTTCAATTCAAAATAAAATTACAACGCTTGAATGAGTTATTTTTCTATATAAAGAAAGTGAACAAATATTTTTTCAGACCATGTAATTTTACTTTGACTAGAAATATCTATTAGTAATCTTCAATCAGCGAGTCTCAAATCTCTCTCCCCTTTGGTTTATTTTTTGAGAAAAATCATTGACTCAATTTTTTTTTTTTATCAAAACAATGAAAATTCTCCAGCTGTAAATTTTATTTTTGTGAAACATTTTTGTCAGTTGCTTTTATTCTTTCAAACACCAATTCAAATAATTCCATTCGTATTATGTCCCCAATCAGGTGGAAGTTTTGTTTTTTCCCTTTCTTTTGAGCTGATCTAAATAAATACTTTTCTTTCCCAGGTGATATCTTCTTTATATGATTGTTTGAATGAAAATTCGAAACGTTCTCTTCGAAAGATTATATTCAAGATCAGAACTTGAAGATTCTTTCTGTTAGCGCTTTGCCACCGGCATCATTTTCTGATGTGATCTTGAATTGAAATAAAAAAAACAATCAGGTTCGAAGCCGCCAAGAAGAACAGTTGGCTCAGGCAAAATTGAATCTTTTGAAGGTAATCATTCCTGATAAGAGGTCTCTTTACTTTCATACATTATTTTAATCTAAACCTGTTTCTTTGCTGTTGTTGTCTCTATTAGGTCATTCTGTCAGTTCATGAAGAATTGATCCCTCAGTTTTTGCCTGGTAGCAATCAAACTTGTTTCGTTTTTGAGATTTTTGCTAGTGATCTCTGCCCAAGAAAAGGTGATCGAAGTAAATTATTCATCGATCACCCAAATATTTGTTATTGATTGTCTCAGCATGGCTCACTGAATAAAAACAAAAGTCACATAACAGTTTCCTTTGGGTGACTAACCAGACCTGTTAAAGATTCATTCTTTAGAATCTGTACCATTTCTTCGTGGTCTTATCATACGACTGGAAAATGCTGATGAAAACAACAAGAATGAAAACTCTGGTCCAAATGAAATGAAATGTAATACTGACACCCCCTTGTTACTCAAATTGAAATGCTGGATGGTAATCGTGATGAAAACGACACACGGGCAGGATCTGATCTAAAGAAATGGATATATAATTGTAACACAGCTCCGTTTCATTGTAAATATTTGCAGTATAACAAGTTCAGTATTGCAATATTCGCGAGGAGTTCAGTCGTAATTTTCCTGCAAGCTGGATTTGGCCCTCAAACTATTGGTTGAGAACCCCTGGTTCGGGTGTTTACGTAAGATCATGGAACAATATTTCAATTCTTTAAGCAAAGAATAAATAAAATTGTTTCTTAACGAGCTTTTGTCATTGTTAATTATTATTATCATTAAAGTGTGTCTGAATGGTTTCCGGGAAAATACAGAGTCCAAGGAGGCAGAGATAGATGTTTCTTGGCTGGATGAGCCAAATTTGGCAAGCCTTTTCGGGAAATGTTTTTGGAGCCATCCAGACTGATGCAGACGTATGATTTGATTAACAAACAAAACAAGAATCGTTGATATAAATCATGTCCACCGAATTAGATGAAAAAAGTGTAAATAGATCTTATGATTCAACAGGGGAGTGAGGGTGAGTCGGGGAAAAATTCATAGAAAAAATACACTTATAGAGATAGATAGAAACCTTTTAGGATCATCATCATCATCATCATCATCATCATCAATCTTTTATCGTCCGTCAATAGATTTAGACTTTCTCTGCACATCTCTATTATGGAAATCATGAAATTATTTGTTTCGGAACCTCTCAAGTTTGTCTCGCCATCCCATATTTTACCAACCTCAGTTCTGCATGTGATCACTGGGATACATATTTTGAGCTCTGATGTCCGTCATGCATCTGCCATACATGCTGCAAGACCTAATGCCATTTGAATTTCCCAATCTTTTCTACGACGTCTTGGACTCTATTTCACCCTTTCAAAGTGTGCTCTCTTGTGGTCTCTCCGGATAATGTTGAAAATAGTTTCCAGATGCGCACATTGCATGGTTTTCTGTTTGCAGGTCAGTCGCTTGGTTAAATACCATTTTTTCAGTTCCAGGTGAATATTTGGAGGAGGCAAAGAAAATTGAGATAATTTTCTACATTGCCGTGCAGAAGCGAATGCTCTCTCACGTATAGATATATAGGTTGATAAATGGATATTTGGCCGATGAAATGAGATGGATAGGAAAATAGCTTTGACAGGAGGAAATAATTCATGTCTTAGAATTTATTTCAGTTTGCAGGTCAATAATCATAAGCGAATACAGAAACACTCTATCAGTTCTATACAAATGTAGATCTTCTCTTTTTCTTCTAGTTTTGCCATTACTGCACACATGATTCATATGTTTTCCTCTACTTCTTGAGGAAAACTACGAGATTGACTGATGGAACAGATCCGGTTGCAATAAGATATATACGCATACAATATCTGTTTGGCTCTCCACACTCGAAAATACCCAATGATCTCTCTCTCCCTTTCTTATCTCTCTCACTCTCTTCCTTTTCTCTCTCACTCTCTTCCTATTCTCTCCTTCTCTTTCTTTTCTCTCTGACTCTCTTCCTTTTCTCTCTCTCTTTCTTTTCTCTTTCCATCTCTCTCTTTCTTTTCTGTATCCCTCTCTTTCTTTTCTGTCTCTCTCTCTTTCTCTCACCATCTCTTTCTTTTCTCTGTCTCTCTTTTTCTTTTCTTTCTCTCTCTCTCTCTCTCTATCTCTCTCTCTTACACGCTCAACACAAATGTAACCAAATTAAAAAAATTCCTTTTAGGTTTAGAAATAAACGTAGACATAATTGAATTAATAAGCTGTTCCTTGGAATTATCCATCTGTTTAGCAATTAATAATATAATGCAATGGTTCCCGGACGTCTGTCCATTCACACAAACATTCGTGAAAAAGCGTTATGCAAATAGAGCCAGATGAACAGGAATCAATCAATAGAAAAAAAACCTGGTAGTCATGAATTTGTTGCACCTTGGATTATTATATTCTTTAGTAATCAATATCTCAAGCAGTAATTCGTCGTCCACAAGCTTCAAGAGAAAATCAAAAGCTAAGAAAGTGGATTTACTGGGAGCAACATCAGTCAGTGTAAGATACTCTATTGCAAAGGCACTTAGGTTATTCACACATATCCAGGCAACCCTAACCTGGGACACAAGAGTCGTATAATACTCTTCCAGATCTCTATTTGCAAAGCCAAGCCATATATATATATATATATATATATAGAGAGAGAGAGAGAGAGAAAGAGAGAGACAGACAGACAGACAGACAGACAGACAGACAGAGAGAGAGAGAGAGTTAGGTGGAAAGGTAAGAATTGCTTGATAGATCTATTTTTGCAGGTGTTCGTTAGCATGAAGGTAAGCGTCTGGGTTTCAACTAAGATTAATGACATCCGACTGAAAAATGCTGGGAGAGTCTATAAAGACGTCTACATCACTGTGGTTGTGAGATGCTGATTTAGGCGATAAATTTTTGTCACACGAACACCTTTAATAAACCCATGCACATGTCATGTGTAGAAAGTGTATCCGTCTACCTCCTATCTATCTATTTAACTATCTATTATACCATTCATATATGTTTCGGATAAATTCTCCCCTAGCATCTATCTTAGTACCTACATCTCTATCTCTCTCTCTCTCTCTCTCTCTCTCTCTCTCTCTCTCTCTCTCTCTCTCTCTCTCTCTTATATATATATATATATGTATCTGTCTGTCTCTCTCTTTCTCTGGTACTTTTCCACTCCCTACTCAGCTCAAGGAAGGCACTATGATCAGTGAACCAACGTTAACATGCTTGTCACAGTTTCAAAGTTATTTAAGAGGGGAAGAAGTTGTTGAGAATCTTTCAAATTTTTATCTTTCTTCAAAGTGAAGCTGAAAGTACTAGAGAAACATCACACATAATGAAACACGTGCGATTTCTTTGGTTAAATTCAACTCTCCTTTGCTCCTATTTTCTGTGATGTCCAATTTTGTCAGTCTAAAGCCGGAGTTTTGTCAGCGAAAGTAAACTCTGCGATGATTCCTGATGGGCACGGTGGAGCGTATTTGTCCAAACCTGACACACACACACATATATATATATATATATATATATATATATATATATATATATATATATATAGAGAGAGAGAGAGAGAGAGAGAGAGAGAGAGATATACACCTCTAATTCTCAGATTGAGCACTCTGGTGGAAAGGGAATCGTGTGTGAGTGAATATATCGCTGGCTATCTAGTTCAGCACAAGGTAGGGATGAAATATCAGCCTCTGTGTCTGATGCAAAGGTTTTTTATCCTACCTCTTGATACTGGATTTTGGATAGTCTATCTGAAGAGCTGCAAAGCATATAATGTAATGACACAATTGTTATATATACATATATGTATATGTGTGTGTGTGTGTGTGTGGGTGTGCCATTCTATTTATTCTCTAACCATAGCAAAATGTGACCCAAGGTCGAGGCTTTACGTGTGGAAAAAGGAGACACACTTGAAAAATAACTCCAGCTGACAGAGCTTTAGTTTGCAAAGCAACCAAAGCAACAACCGCTACGAAATGGTCAGGACTAGCCCAACCTGTTCCGTAAAATTCAACGGAACAGTGCTGCCAAAGGGTACCTTACTCCTTGCAGCTGGGCCGAGTAATAGAAAGAGAACCTGTAAGTTCCAAATGTGTGTAAGAATACACAGACTCAGTAAAACTTCATTGGCTCGTGCATTGCATCATCGCACTCGGTCTTTGACACACACACTCACCAGCCCATGCGGCAGGCATGTGTCAGTACCGGTGCCTCAGGCTCAGCAAGTGAACAGATATCACACGTTTATCATGCTGAACAGACCAGGAAAAGGTGTGTGTGTGTATGTGTGTTTGTGTGTGTGTGTATTGTAATCTTTTACTATCTATCTATGTCCGTCCGTGAACATTACCCACATCCCACTATATATCAGGCTCATTCTCTCCTTCCTATTAATTTTTACGTACGCATAAATGCATCTTCTCGGGTATGAGACGAGTATCTATATATCTATCGACTATTAAAAATGTAATCATCCCAAACTGTTCATATCTATCTATTCATGGATAAACATTCAGCTTCTGTTCACACTTTCATGGTGTCTAAATAACCCTCAGTCACGAGGATGATAATCAAGAAAAGCTGACTTAATCAAAATAAACAAGGTTTCCAAGCATAAAATAGATAAACAAATCTCTTTTCATTGGCTTTAACCTTTTTTCCCATCGTCATAGAATATAAGTTGACCATGTAAATGAAACTCTCAAAGCCAATGTTCTTCGTATCCAGCAAGCAACATTGCAAGTGATAGACGAAGGTTATATCTGATGATAACCTTAGATGAAGACATTGGAATGAAACATTTGCGCCCTAAATCAATACATCCAGGTGGCTATGAAAACTATTGAAGAAAGGGGTTTCCACGGAATCGGGTGAGCATTTAAATGGTAGAGGAAATCAATAGATGAATGAATGGCAGTAAATAGAAGAGGAGTTAGTATCAATTCATTTCTAATTATATAACAGACGAAAGAGATAGTTATATAGTCATTTAGATAGATGGGGACAAACTTAGATATATATAAACGCAGTGGGAATGAGAGGAAGGAAGAGAAAAACTGGAGGCTGAAGAAAGAATGGGGAATGTCATGCTATTGATTTCATTTAGGATTGTCAGAATCGAACTGCTTGACCTAGCTCCCTACAACACTTCCTCCCACTGCGAAGTAAACGGTAATGATTTCTTCTTCCTCAAAATTTAGCTTTTTTTTTCAAATATCAGAATATTTGTGGGCGATTGACATTGTTATATTACCGATGTTTGAGCTTCACACCATAATTCTTCTCTCTGTCAGTCAGTCTCTCTCTCTCTCTCTCTCTCTCTCTCTCTCTCTCTCTCTCTCTCTCTCTCTCTCTCTCTCTCTTACAAGTTATGGATGTGTTCCGATTTTTTCTTAATTTCTTTGTAGATTCCCCAATTTATAATTATATATGTATATATATATATATATATATATATATATATATATATATATGTATATATATATATATATATGTGTGTGTGTGTGTGTGTGTATGTGCTTGTACATGAAAGAAAGAGAAAGAAAGAATGTGTACATGTGTGTACTTATAGATAGATAGAGAAATAGACAGCGATAGATGGATGGATGAATAAATTAATGGACGGAAATTAAGGTAATTGGCCAATTGTTTACATTCGAAATTACCTCAAATCAAGTGGATAATTGAGGCAAATTTCCAATTAGTTAAAAGAAAACAGAAGAACATACTGAATATACAATCCAACAAGACAAAAAATATAATCCAAATCCGCCTCTCAATGAGATGAAGTCTAATGTCATGGGAAAATTCTTCAAAGAAATCCCCTTGTGTTCAATGAACAACACTTAAACGGATGGACCAGCTTCTATTCGATTGATTAACTAAATAGTGATGATTGTAATCGATCCCTTTATTCTGCATCGCTTGTATATTTTTTCGTCTTTTAAAGGTGATGGATAGGTATACCGACTCAGCCTAAGCAGATATCGATAGACACTTTGATAAATAACAAGACATAGATAAATAGATCGATAAATAGATAGCAAAGAGAGCATAGAAATGAAAAAAATCGTTCTTAGTATTTCCCTGAAAATTTCAAGAATATTACGAAAGATAATGAAACATAAAATATGGACTCAGCGCGGTGATTACAGCATCAGACACATTACTGCAAAGTAATTTGATGGTTCTAGGTTCAATCCTAGTGTAAGACAATATAACAATACTACTAATGGTAAGAGGGGAGTGCAGTCAATATACCCCCATTGGATAAATAAAGGGTTTGGTTCGTTACTTCCCTACACCTACCAGATGATACCTGATGAAAGCTGTAGAGTGCAACGGTCGAAACGTTGTATGAAAAACAACCAAGATGAGGATGATCCGAATATTAACAAAAATAAATGCAAAATGTTCCTCTTGTTTTTTTGTTTTTTTTTTTCATATAAGTGGGAGTATTGCAACCGACGCACACGTACACACACCCTCAAATGCACATACAGACACTTAAAAGAAACCACTTGTGTCGTTTATACGTAAGACTCTACTATTCGTAGTAAATTATGGGTGTATTATAACCAATGGTTTCTTGTGTGTGCCTATGGCTATGCACACAGAAAAAGGAAGAAAATCACCCTGTCTATAATACTTTTAGGGTTGTTTATAAAAATTAGTTTTCTCTTTCCTTATTCTTTTTTTACTTTTAACCAATGCATCCTCCCAATAGTCACTTATGGAGCTTGATACTTTTTTTTCAGCATTCATGTATGTCTGTGTATGTTTATCTGCACGTGCATTCGCCTGTGTGTGAGTGAAAACATTATATATTTCTGAAAATGATAAGAATAAATGTTTCTTTATCATATCAAGATGAATATTAAGACATGAACTATATCTTTCTAGCATTGCTATCTGCCTATCCTTCACACATCATCTATCCATCCATCCATCCATTCATCCATCTATCTATCTATCTATCTCTGAATTTCTCTCTCTCTCCCTATAAATATATATATATATATATATATATATATATATGTGTGTGTGTGTGTGTGTGTGTGTGTGCTTGTGTGTGGGTGTGTGTGTATGTATTTTAATGTTTACTTAGTTATGAAAGTGAGTGTGTACTCGTTCTTGAATGGCCAGGTGGGAAAATATCACAATTTTAATCAGTAACTCTGCATCTCCTTGATATCCTCCTATGGTCCTAAAACATGGAAATTAACTTCAGATTGACCTCCAGACTAGAAATAATGTAACGAAGGCATGAAAGAATCTTGCTCAACCTTACATAGAAGGACTACAAGACAGCACGATACATCTGGGTGAAGACAGGAGTCAGATACATCATAGAATTCATTTCTAAAAAAAACTCAAAAGGCAATGGGTTGGTCATATCGCAAGAATGGCAGACAAACAATGGACATGACAACTCACAACATAGATCCCCAGAGATCACATGTGCAACCATGGCCAGCGGACAACCAGGTGGAAAAACAAGCTAGACTAATTCAAAGAGTACAGGCTCTGTGAGGCCCACGCTGGAGAAATGTTTCAAATCCTGGGAGAGTCTATGTCCAACGGCAGACGTTAAAAAACATTATATATATATATATATATATATATATATATATATATATATATATATATATATATGTGTGTGTGTGTGTGTGTGTAGATAGATAGATATATAGATAGATAGATAGAAAATAGATGGATAGATAGATAGATAGATAGATGGATGGATAGATATTAAGAGGCTTGAAAGTTTGTAACACGAATCTTCAGATATCCTGTTCAAAATATCCCAAAATCTGTCGACGCCATTTATGTAATTTTATCACAGTACAATATACATTTTTCTTGTTTTGATCATCAATTGTTTGCCATGAAACTGTTTGGGGGATTTAAAAAACAAAAAAGTTATATTTACGTGGTGCTTCAGAAGTATTGACCAAACACCATCGCCTCTTCAGCTATGTTCTATAGCATTTGTCATACATGTAATTCATTTTCTTATATAGAGTACGATGCTTTGTATATTGATATTTTTTTGCCACATATCATTTAATCATACACACACACACACACACACACACACACACATATATATATATATATACATGCATGCATGTATCTATATTTATGTGTGTGTGTGTTTGCATATGTATGGTTATATATATATATATAGAGAGAGAGAGAGAGAGAGAGAGAGAGGGTGGAGGAAAGAGTTGAAAGGCCAGCTGAGGAGGAAAGGTGGAATAAAAAGTTCGAGACGTCTATTTACAAATTGTTTGAACTTGTCTTTCGTTAGTCCTTCTTCAAAACTGTTCAACAGACTGAATGTCAACAAACCAGTAATTTGAAAACTTCTCAATCGGCTTATTGCCAACTGTCAGACTGGAATTAAAATATTTCTCTTTTTAGACTGAAAAGGTTGGGGACCTGTCACTTTGATTCGTTTCCTCTTTTGGAACTTGTCTTGACAAAATTGTTGCTTCAGTAACTGGACATTCCTTGAATTTTCGACGGCAGACCTGGGAATGACAAGTCACGATTGGAAAGTTTCTCGATGTCACTACAAGAATACTAAAATTGACTATTTTAGTTAACCACGTGTTGTATCTTTTTCTGCAAACCGACCCAAGAGAGATATACGTATTTTATTGTCTTTCAGTTTGTCCAGGAAAAAAAAAACAGAAGTTTACCATGAATTTAAATTGAATTCCGAGGAAAACTGAGCCACGAAAAAAAAAGAGATTTTGTCAAGGTTCCAATGATTTTTCTCCAATTTAAAATTATATTCTAATATATTAAGGGATTAGGGTACCGTTACTTTCATTTCGTTCCAGATACGATGATTCCATCGCATATATCTTTATTGAAATTTGTCTTCCCCATTCTTAGTTATGATATTCATCTTGATCACACTAATATCCATTGATTAGTTCTAGTTGTCATTTATTTTTTTATTGAAAAGACGTTTGCCTCATTTCTACTGTTAATTTTCCCAATCGAATTACTCAACGATCCTGGATTTTAATGGATGAATAGGGTGAAAGATAATCTTGAATATTTATATGTATGTATAGTCCCAAACAACTATTCATTATTGTATATATCCGCATGAAAAGGATAATTCATCCTGGAAGCATTATTTACAATTAAATGAAAATCAGTATCTACAACAGAGCTATCAATGTTAATCTGTTATACATTATGAAGGAGAATCCGCAATCAATTTGGCCTTTCGTAATCATATCAATCATTCAGGCTTCATAGAAAGACGTTTTTTACGGTTTTTGCAGAGAGAATATCAATTATTTCATGCCATTGAGCGTCTGCCTTACTCCTGTAGTCGAAATTCTCAAACAACGTCCCTTTTCCTTATAAACGTTTTTTCATTTCTTTCCTCCTTTTATTAAGTGGTTGGGACTAGATATCTATCTGCTTGGGCTCTGAGAGACCGCACTTTATTTAGTCATAAAACATCAATGTGTCTTATCTTTGACTAAGTATCTATCTATCTATCCATCTATCCATCTACCTATCTATCTATCTATCCATCTATCTATCTATCCATCTATCAATATATATATATATATATATATATATATATATATATATATATAAATATATATATATATATATATATACATAAACTATCGAATGTTTTATTCATTTTCAATTTGTCAGGCTATGTGGCTATCTGTAGATAGCATGTATCAAGGCATCAGTGATGGAATTGACGGAACTGCAGAGTTGAAAAATGCAACAATGACTTTCAAATATCTCCCTTTCCCACTTGAACAGCTTTTGGGGGGGTTGGTTGGTATGTGATTATACACTAAATTGATCCCTCAGTTTGTGTCCAAAAACATTTATCTTTGCCTCTCGAAAAATCCATATATTTCTCAAATGTCATTACATAATATCCCCAAGGATGACTGACTCCGAGAAGATGTCAGTTATGTGATGATTTTTCATTGAATGCCTGACAATACTTGTATATTATTTCAGTTAAGGCTCCCGCTGAGTAGCAACCAGATGTTGACAGACATTATCCAATGGTCTTTATTCATTGTCTGTTTTCTGCTTGGTAGAATGGCATTTTATGTAGCCTAGTTCTCCTGTAATAATGTTCTAGGTACGTTTTCACTCTGTACTTAGGTCAAAGATTGCATTATCATCAGTAAACTTATGTTTACATGCTTGTCACAGTTTCAAAAATATTTAAAAAGGGGGAAAAGTTGTTGAGCATCTTTCAAAGTTTCTTCTTTCTACAAAGTGAAGCTGAAAGTACTAAAGAAACATTACATATGATGGGACTCATGCAATTATTTGTCTCAAACTCAACGTTCCGTTGCACCTATTTTCTGTGATGTCCAATTTCGTCAGTCTGAAGCCGGGGTTTTGTCAGCAAAAGTAAATCCTCTGATGATTCATGATGGGCAGGGTGGAGTGTATTTTTACGAACATGACTTGTCTTTATTCAAAAGCTTCCACACACACACACACGCACGTACACACACACACACACACACACACACACACACACACACACACACACACACACACACATATATATATATATATATATATATATATATCTCAGGTGGTTAGATATTAATGAATGAAGATAGTATCGCACCTGGAATGCCCGTAGGGCTATTCAATATTTGGTGATCTCATTTACTCGAACGCTGACTATGGTCACCGGATGAGAACTACTCCCCATCAAGAAACACAGGTTTTGTGTAAATATGCTAGTGTATACTTGTTACAAATATTTTAACAGACAA
Organism: Thysanoteuthis rhombus; assembly: GCA_963457665.1. Taxonomy (NCBI): domain Eukaryota; kingdom Metazoa; phylum Mollusca; class Cephalopoda; order Oegopsida; family Thysanoteuthidae; genus Thysanoteuthis; species Thysanoteuthis major. The sequence continues at coordinate 4,153,687 of OY735214.1, read as the reverse complement.
TCATTTGCCCTGGATTCGATTAATTTTGATGGTTGAATATTTTAAGACACGGATAATATATATTTATGATGATAGCTTCGTGATCTTAGAGGGGCTTCCATGTTTTTTCAGTCAGCATGGCCTGTACGTGAATAGTCTACAGGCTGACATCGTAGAGTCCTTAGGCGGAATGTGACATGTTCACGGCCGATCCTGCTCACTTAACCAAAGGTTTGCACGCCATCGGTCTGTAGAGGTGCCAACAACAGCAAATCCCAGGGTTATATACGTCAACTTATAAAAAGCGCTTCAAGCTAGCTACAGCTTCGGCCAGAAATGTAAGTGTAGAGACAGTATGACTGTCAAACATGCTCCAAGTTGGGTAACTATTTGACTTTATTTTGATAAACTGAAAAAAATAATTTTAAACCTTAGATGCTACGAATCAAGATGTCTATATCTGTTCTGAGTGAATGGAACTGAAACCTTAACTATACGGAGAAATGCTTGCTTAATTTAGTAGATTTTCAGTGAAGGCTATGGCTTGCGAACTTATTATGCAAACTGTTACCCTAGTGCAGAAAGAAAAAGCTGAGGTTGTGAGTCCCTCGTCATCTGGACTTCGGTCTTTTATCAATTTTAGTTGTAAAAGGTACGACTCAATGTGAATGGAAAATGCTTGATCACTGTCCTGTTTTTTTTCTTTGTTTACATTAACTGACTTTATTTATCACATATTGAATCATATGGAAGATTTTTATTTTTACCCTCTTTACTCTAAATCCTGGAGCCCCTAGATCAAAATCCGGGATTGGCCAATGAGATACATTTCGTTGTTAGTGATTGCAATTAATTGACAAATGATTGAGTGGAGATACAAGTAGATGGTAACAACACTGGCAACGTGTTATGAAAGTTAAACAGAAAGAAATTTCGGAAGGAAAAAATCAATTAAAATCTCATTCCGAATGAAATACTGAATCATACAAAGAAACCACAAATAGAGAATATAGACAGTCAAATTCAAAGCAGGACTGACAGGGATAGAAATAGGGGGGCAGAAGAGTGAAAGAAGAGATAAGATGTATGAAATAAAATGAGATATATTATCATCATAATCATCATCATCAATCTTAGAGCGTCCATCATCGGACATTGACTTTCCCCAGGATTCACCACATCTCTCTCCCGTGAGCGTCGCAGAGCCAATATTTTTTGTAACCTATCCAGTTCGTCATAACATTTCATAATCCACCGGTCTTGGTTCCGAATTTAATCTCTTGGAATTCAATCGGTATCATTTCGTCAGCCTTGCAGCTTATTCGAGCTTAACCGGTTCACCACTGTGACGATTCCTGTACCAAGCATTGCCCTTTTTTAGTTAACCGATGTCGAAGGATTTAAAATACGTACTGCTACACAGTCGTGTCAACATGACTAACTCAAAGACTTGTCCACACCTTAGTTTTTCATGAATGAAATTGCTATGCATTTACTGCTCAAGTCACGATTATCTGTTTTCTCACTCTCTTCGCCTCAGTGAGGGTACTGAAATCCCATTTGTGTTCTGTGTTTGAAATAGTCGGTCCATTTTGTGTTTGTCGCTGTCAGAGAATTGCCCACCTAGGTGCTCACATTTAATCCCCAATCACTCACAGCTTGGCTGTTAAGCATACTCACTGACACTCAGTTTCCATTACCATTCGTTGGTATGCTCCAATACCTATGGATTCACTGGTATTTAGACACATGTGCTTCACACAAACGACTATCACGATACAAAGCTTCATTTTTATGTTCTGTTTTTTTTTTTTTTTTTTGCTTCTCTCTTCTGAATATCACTCTAGTGTTGTTTTCATCGTATGTATTTTCACTTCAGTTCAGTATTGTCATGATTGTTTTTGCATTGAATGGACATTTTATTTGCTCATCTAGATATTCGTATGTGACCCTTTTTACTCAGTTTGATATCTGCATTCACAATTCATATTTAGCGCAGATATTCTCTTTGCTTTCATGGTGTCCATACATCTTCTTCTTTCCTTCGACAGCCGCACTGATGACGATGTGCGGACCCACAAACACACCAGGAATCCACTGTTTGGTTAAAAACCCTACAACCGTGAACGTTCATACCAATTTTCATTTCATCAATCTCCAGATATTCAGCACTCAGAGAACTCGAGTTTACTTATGGAGTCTGATTTGCACGAGGGAATATTTCATAGTTAGATGGTTAGTCAGTTAAGTATCTTCGAAAAAAAAGCCCTTATTCACTAATGTATTCAAACCAAATATCTTATGCAAGGGGTTGTCACTTAATCTTGAGGGAATGACAAGTCAATAACAGTTTACTTTAAATGAATATGCATGAATGTACACGTATCAAGTATACATGTTTTCACGTGTTAACTGTAATAAGTGACCGGATGTAGTGTGACTAAGTGAGTGGGTAGTTTCTGCTATTGCAAACATATATGCCTTTATTGGCACGAGTAGCTCCTAGTCAATATTCAGAAAGAATCGTCGTTAGTAGCTGATGCTGAATCATCGGTGATTCGGGAGTGGATAAGTTTTTCGCGGTTCAGAAAACAATGGGTTGATTAAAATTCAACTGATATATTTGAATAAGCTTCGTTCACATGACGTTGTTGGCAAATCAAAACTGAGAATTTAGTTGACAGATATGGAAAAATTGAGAAAAGCTCAGTTAGGAAAAAGATTCGAAGATGTCAGCAGTCCCTTTGGGAGATAGCAAGTGTGTGCTGACTGGCCACTGGCCAAAGATGTTTTGCGAACGACCCGTTACTAAGTAGAAGAGCAAAAAGGGGAATAAAAGAATACTTACCCAAAGTAAACAGATTTCAGGATAAGTCTTCTTATTGAAGTTAGAGAGTAATCCCCTTTAAACATCAAATGATTATTCAATAAAATGGCTGGATAAAAGAGAAATTCATCATTTATCAAAAGAATGACTTCGATTGACTTGTGGCAACATTTCTTTCCACTACAAACTGTGTAGTGAAGACCAAGGGTATGCATATTTCTACCTTCTTGTCATTCCCCTTGTTTCCCTCATCCAATTTTGCTCAAACTTTTCACTACTCGTTCTCCAAATATATCTGTTTTTGATATCATCTTACACCGTCTTTCGTCGTTTTCCATCCTTTGCAACTCACCCTAATCTCAACAAACCTTTAATTGAACCTGCTCATCGTGCAGTATATATATATATATACATATATATATATATATGTGTGTGTGTGTGTGTGTGTGTGTATATATATATATATATATATATATATATATATATATATAAAACAAGTGCATCATGTTTGTTCCATCACGAAACCATTCACAATCATATGAATACAATGTTATCTTAACATAGCTTCTTTTTCACCGCTTCAACATGGCAGTAAACCCAAAGAATGAACAATTCATATTTTACACTTGAATGTAAATCCTAAGAAGAGCCATGATGCACATATTCTGGATATGCATGAGAAATGATTTGAAATGATTTCACTTAGTGAAAACATAAAGTTCTTGTCTAAATATAGAGAAAACAAAGATGTTCGCTAAGGTTTTCAATTTTCAACAGTAAGAATTAACCATCTCCCAATTACATATCTCTTACTACAGCGTATTGATATTACTGTTCTCTTTTACTATAAGTTAATGATGTTAATATCAAATTCTTCCAAATTTATAAATTGCATTTTACGTTCGTGTATATATATATGTAGAGAAGAGATGTAGATTTCAGTACTAAACACGTTTCCAGGTATATATTGATGATTCTCGGACATATCACAATTGATCAAGGGGGAAAGTATCGTATTACTCAACTCATTGACTTCCAATGATTAATAATTGAGAAAAACCTTATTCAAAGGGCTTCAAGCCCCCTTCTGGGGTCTTTGAACGTATACTCCGTAGATAAGGGATTCGCACTGTTTTACTTGAATTATAAACCCCCGACCTATTGATCATTTAGAAAGAACTTCGTCACTTGACAAACCAGTCCTTTGAATGAATACTATTCTAATATCTTTTAGATGAAATATTAACTATAGAACTAATGGCAACAGATTCATCAAGTCTTCATATGTTGACCAAACATTCACCATACACTTCTGTGAAAGATCTCAGGATCCAAGATGCTACGATAAAAATTCCATTTATAATCGAATGTACAAAAATATTTGCATTTGAAACGTCTTAATTTATCGCCAACGTATCAAAACAATTGATGTGAAGATAAAAAGAAGAAAATGACCAAGCACAAAGATGATTTATCCAAGAAATGGCATACAAAGCAAGCTATGATATTTCGGGTCGAATAACGCTGTTAAAAAAGAAATATTGTTTTATTGATGTCATTTTTATCTTTTCTAATTACTCCTACCAGCTTACTCTCCGTGAAAAAAGAATATAGATTTTTTCAGGGGTGATGAATAGGGAAAATTGCTCACACGAAGTTCATTCTCCGATCAAGATTGCTTGCCTTTCACATAAAAAAGCCTCTTGACAGTGATAGAAATAATTTTGATTTGGCTAAGGTCTAGTGAACACGATGTTTGGTCATTTCTAATCTTAATTGAACAAATCATTCAACTGATCCAATAACATCATAACCATTGAATGGTTGTGCATGAATATCACTTTCCGTTTGAATGCCAGTATTCTTATCTTCAGCCTCGTCTGAAAGTTGATCTTTACATCAATTGACTAACGACCAGCCTTTCAGACACAACTCAAATATTATGAATTGGAATGTTTTCATTAACCATATTTGGTAAATTCGAGCGATAATGATATCTAATATATTCTGTAAACCCGCCCGGATGTGAGCTGAAATCGATATGACGTGAACATTATTGCTGACGATGAAGTAGTTAAGACTCAGTAGTCAGCAACTTTAAAGCACACACACACACACACACACATATATATATATATATATATATATATATATATATATATATATATATATATATGGGGGGATGAGAACATGAGACGGGGAAAAGAGAGTGAGAGTACAAGTGAGATTAAGAGAGAGGGAATTAACAGAAGGAAAATAAATTAAATCAGAGAAAAGAGAAAAAGGGACCTGAAAGGCAAATCTAAAATCAGAGGAAAAAAACAAAACAGAAAGTTGACGGATAGATTGATGAAGAAAATAATAGCGGAACAAAATTACAATAACAAGCAAAAAAAAAATTGAAATTTTGACGTGTTAGCTTTTTGATGAACATGCAAAGAGGAATTTAACGAAATGGAATAATATATATATATATATATATATATATATATATATATATATATAGAGAGAGAGAGAGAGGAAGAGATGGATAGATATATAGATAGATTGATGGATTCACAACAGCAGACTTTTTTTCTTGTATTGCTTATTCTATTTGTGCTGTCTTGGCCAAATTATATATCCACTGTCTGATAACAGGCAACCGTTTCAAATAATTTTGTCAGTATGATATTATGCAATTTCTAATCACCATCAGTCAAATCATACATCAAATTTTTATTGTATCATTGTCTGCTTTAGAAGGAGCAAATCTGATCTTGACCGTGAATAAACAAAGGGACATTTCGGATATGAACAAGCAATTCACACACACACACACACACACACACACACACACACACACACACACACACATGTGTATATGTAAATAGATATACCGCTAAAATTCGACTTTACTGACCGTCCAGTTCCAAAGTCCAGAGGTGGGATATCGGCCTCCGGGTCTGAAGTGAAGGTTTCAATCCTGCATCGTGGTATGGGATAATGGAAAGTCTATTGCCACAATGAAGAGATGTAATACTTTGTAATAACTGTCTGTGGATAACACAATAACATATATAAAGAGAGTGAGAGAAGGGGGATTCATAAAATAACATATATGTGTATATTCCTTCCAAATAGATTCATTATTCAAGATACACGCTGTATGAAGCTTTTGTCCTGTACCTAAGCAAAAGATAACATAAGGGATAGGCACCAAACAGTGGCGCACATATTTGATGAAATAAGGATTTCACACCATAAAATTGAAAGAAAATATCGGCTCACAGCTTGCTCTGTGTGTGTGTATATATATATATATATATATATATATATATATATATATATATATATATATATACATATATATATATATATATATATATATATATATATATATATATATATATATATATATATATATATATATATATATATATATATATATATTCCATCTTGAATTACGAAACGTAAAATTCAATTTTTATGAAACCATACGTTCCATTTTGTACACTTATTCATCGACTTAATACAAAGTATTGTTTCTTTTAACCCCTCCCCTAAATCCCATTTTTATACAAACAAAGTAGGGTTTACAACCAATGCTTCCTCCTGATAGTAAGGTTCGGAGCTGAAACATGGATCACAACTGGGAGTACCCATAAGAGTACCGCTCAACGTCACGAGGAGATATCACAAACCGTGCAGTATAGTAAAATTAGAAAATAAAAATCGGGAGTCAAAGACACTATATAATCGATGAGAAAACTCAGATGGACACTGGTTTGTCATGTTACAAGAATGTCGTATTTCTTACACCACGACTCACAATCTGATCTCTTGAGATCATAGTGGAAACTGTTGCCAGCAAAATATAAGATGGCATTACAAAATAGAAAAGCGCAGAAAGTATTTACTCTACAGCATCCATGATAGTGTTGTCTGACAAATCCTTGGGTAACACGCTTGAAGGCTGCTACTGCAGCTGATAAATAAAGCATGTCTCAATAAGAGTTTGAACTCTGTTCCCTTATTCCATTTTTGTGCTACTAAACATCTTGCCAACGGCAGATACATACTATACATAACAAGTATTGCAAAATAAAGTCAGTCACATTACAGCCAAAAAGTTTGATCCAAACAAAAACGGAATATGACAAACAAAATTGTACTAACAAAAGAAATGGTCCAATGGTCTATAGCAAAATACCTCATAAAATTCCAGAGTTAGTCTTCTAATCTTTGGTAGGTTTGAAGGCTGTTCACATTTCCAATTTACATTTTTTCATTGACTTTTTTCCATTTTGGTTTGTGTCTTGAATGATGTAACCATAAATGATAGTGAAATATACTCAGTCAGGGGCCATTTGGGTTTTAAAAAGAACGATGAAAGTTGGATAAAGCGGAATGGTAAAGTGATGAACGAAATTGGACTTACGGACATTATTGCCCTTAACAAATTGGAACCGAAATGGAGAGAAATATAAACTATTTATGTCTGATGTATTGAGAGAGAATAACTGTAAAACTCTGAAATCGTAGTCCCAATCCATTGGTTGCTTTGAGAATTGTTAGCAAGTCTTCTTCCATAGGTTTTTTGTTTTCCTTTTTGTGTATGTCACCAGCGGCCTGGCCTCCGGCACTCACGAACTATGAGTAAAAAATCGTAGAATAAAGCCATTCAAGGACCATTTGATTTAAGAAGAAACAAATTGGTTGGGTTCATGGGAAATCAAAATGCGAGAAACAAAATTGTGTTTAAGGAGAATATAGTCCCCTCGTGTATAGCAAAATAGAACGGGGAGAAGTTATGAATCACTTACGTCTGAGAGATTAAAAAATTCTACAACCAGTGGCTAATTGGGGTGATTCATGATTTTTCTCAATGGTATGAGTGCGCTGTGAACACAAACTACCAGAGAGTTCGATGGATGAATTAATACTTATAAACGAATTGGTATATATAAAGACTAGGATAAATAGATCGATGTTGAATATAAAGAAGACACACACATATATATATAGAGAGAGAGAGATGGAGTGAGAGAGACAGACGGACAGACGGAAAGAAAGACTGGAAAGATCAAGAATAAACAATGACATATATATATATTTATATATATATATATATATATATATATATATATATATATATATATATATATATGTATAGAGAGAGAGAGAGAGAGAGAGAGAGAGAGAGAAGGAAAAAGAGAGAAGGAAGAGAGAGAAAGAGAGGGGGTGAACAAACTGATATAGCCAAATAGAAAGAAAGAAAGAAAATAAAACAAACATGAACAGATGGATGACTAATAGGCATAACGGAAAAATATATATGAATGGATTGGGATGATGAATAAAAAAAAAAAAGATCCATCAAACAATTCCTACCTCCCTCCAAACTCTACCCAACTTTCTCTCTCTCTCTCTCTCTCTCTTTCTCTCTCTCCCCCCCTCTCTCTCTCTCTCTCTCTCTAACATATATATATATATATATATATACAAAGTGGATTCGTTGTGCAAACAAGTTTACGTTTGTGTCCTCTTTGGGAGAATAATCCGAATCTTTTTCACTTGAAGAGGCCAAAAAAGGACAGAACAAAGAGAAAGAGAGAGAGACAGAGAGAGACAGAGACAGAGAGAAACAGAGACAGAGACGGACAGAGAGAGAGAAGAAAGGGAGAGAAAATGGATTGATAGAATTTTGATAATTAAAATCAATTAAAATTACTAATCAAATGATTACAAGTCAACTTTTCAACTCATGAACAATGTTCATAAGGAGACAAATCTCATTATTACTGTTATGCAGTTACTCTGAATAACAACGAAAATATTTGAAAGTTCTTATTTCTGTAGAAAAAACATAGAAGGTGCCTTCCACAGTCTTCAAGGAAATCAATTTCTCCCATCGAGAGAATGATGTTGAACTTGAATGAACAATATTCTGTACGTGCATTTGATACTGAATAAGATGGATAAACAAAGAAGAGTGGTAATACTTTTTGTCTGGTCAGCAGAGAATCATGCACTCTAGAATTATCATAATGGGTCATTAAGCTAGCTCAAATAACTCATTCTGGGCGGTTGCTTTTTGTCGATTGTTAACCATAATTGGCCTATATGGAAAAACCAAAGCACACACATACACACACAAACACACACAAACACACACACACACACACACACATCTGTCTACCTATCTATCTGTCTACCTATCTATCTATCTATCTATCTATCTATCAATCTATATATATATATATATATATATATATATATATATATATATATATATATATATATATATATCATTAACATAATTTACAATGAACAATCGAAGAAAATGGGGCCACCTCAAGAATCAAACCAGAGACGCTTCAATGTACTTCAGTTCTCATCAGCTCTCATCAGCACTTTTTTTAGTTTACTGAAATAATCATGTAAAAAGGTAGTTATAAATGGATTCCATGATCAGATGTTTGTCCAATTGAAGAACTTGTTCTGATAGAGAGGATGGGTAGAATTCAGATAACACATATTGATAAGATGTTTCTCGCTTTATCATGATCAGAATAAAAGTAAGTCAGAAAACTGGACCTCTACCAAAAGGAGTTTTGATGGAAACACCAATTAAACGTCGAACTCAAAGAAAGTCAGGGTGCAGGACCTCTACTTGTACAAAGATTTGATAGCAATAGTAACCGAATCGTGAATGTGAACAAAACTATTTTCATTATGTCATGGTCGAGATTAAAGGGAGTCAGAGTAAAAGACCTGTATTTTCACATGGTCGAACTTCACGACTTGAACCCTCAAAGGGGATTAATAGAAACATGTATAGAATATCTTAATGTGAAAAAAAACGTTTTCCTTATAACGTGGTCGGATTAAAAAATGTTCTACTTCAGGATCTTCACCCGTAAAATTGTTTCATAGGAACATGCACACACTGCACATGCTTCATACATATCATATATGCACATACACATGCACATACACACATATGAACATACCATATACACATACAAATCAAAATGATGAAATAAAACGTGAATAAGAGTTGATTCACTCACGATACCTATACTTACACATAATAAAACAATATATACATATACATAGACATGCTATATGCCCGAATATACACTTTAATGCAAAATATGCAGACACATACACATGTGATCATACATACTAATATATGCTCTACAAGCTGCACACATACATATACAAATGCCTCATCTTCATGCAAATGAACTCACGTATACCGTACAGATACTTGCCATATACACTTGCATAATATATACACACGACAAACATACATCTTCACTGTATACTGACAGTCTGAAAACTCACATGTACGCTTGCACACACATGACACATCATAAAAACATACCAGATGCAACTTGCATATACATATGCACCCATAAACGTATACATACATATATCATATACACATGTTGATAGCTACAACTGATATATATATATATACGTATAAGCAGCGTACATACAACCAACATACAAATGTTACTATATGAGGGCCTAGGGGGAGAGCTTGATTGTCTTATTTCAATTTTGACTATATGATTGAATTTTTTAATACTACTTTCTTGAAGATATTTTTGCATACGGGAATAAATACTCAGTCAAAGATAAGACACATGGATATTTTATGATGGAATGAAGTGTGGTCCCTCAGGACCCCTGCTGACAGATATCTGGTCTCAACCAAAAAAGGGAAAGAAAATGAAAAGGGGTTTATTGAGAAAATGGACGTTGTATGAGAATTTCAACCATGGAAGTAAAAAAAAACAGACGCTCAGTGACGTGAAAAAAGTTATAATGATGGATATTCTCTCTGCAAAGACTGTAAGAAAATGTCTTTCTGTAAAGCCTAAATGAAGTCTAGCAGATTCTCGTTCAATAATCTATTACAAATGAACATTATTTGCTGTCCTGTAGATGCTGATTATCATTTAATTGTAAATAATGTTTCCAGGTTGAATTATCCTTCTCATACAGATATAAGGAGTAATGGATAGCTGTTTGGGAATATATGTATATATATATATATATATATATATATATATATATATATATATATATATATATATATATATATGTATGTTTGTATATATATATATGTATATATATATATATGTGTGTGTGTGTGTGTGTGTGTGTGTTCATGTACACACACATATATACGTGTGTGTATGTGTGTGTGTGAACATACGCATCAACCATTGGTAACTTATTACCAATCTGTCAGCCTGTCAACTGAAAATACTGATTAAATGATTTTCTTCATTGATTTTGTTATTAATTTCTTGTATAGTAACAAGTATATGTATATTATATTTATGTTTATTCTCATGAAATTTATCAGTTAATATGATATTAGGAACATCAAACAATATTTTTAAAAAATGGGAATTTGAAAAAAATACTCGTCCATGATTTTGAGATATTCGTCGAGAAATTTTATTTACCATCACGGATTCCAATATTTGCATTGTTCCTGTGGCCAAAAAATCGAATGTGTTTAGTTATTTATCAGTATTGGGGGGGGGCGAATGAAACTGGAAGCAAGATAATTTTTTTTTGCTTTCGAATCGGTTGTGGTTCAGTGAACCACGCATTTTGTTATAATCAACTTCAGTTCTTCACCTTGACTCCCGCTTTTGTCAGGGAGATCATCATTATCTCTTTATTAGCGTATGTCGTTTGACATAGACTTGTCCAAACATTCGCCAGACCTCACTATCATGGGCACCACAGATGCTGTACTTCCTGAATATATCTAGCAGGTCATGACATCTTGTTTTCTGTCGTCTACAGCCTTGCACCTGATCTCTGGGAATCCACATTCTGAAACGTGATGTCCAGCAGCATGTTCAGCCCGTTGCTATTCGATTTTCTATGATGTTTCAACCCCTGTCCTTCCCATGATATACTAAGCTAACTTATGATCTCTCCATGCAAAGTGGAGCATGATTCCCTCTTGTGCACGTCGTATGTTTCTCAGTTTGAAGGTCAATATTTTAGTTAGGTGCCATGGGTCAGCACCAGAGATGACAATTGCTACATTTTTTTTTACCTTCTTCTGAAGATGACGTGGATTTTTTTTCTGTTTTTGAAAGTCAAAATTGCTCTATTGGAAGCTTGCCAACTTTGTGTCATCCTCGGCTTTATTTCTTTTCCTTTAGATGAATTCATAGACACTTGCTGTCCTTCGTAGATATAGTGAATCATTGATCTGGCTCGTCTTTTCATCAAAACATGTTTGAACATGAAATTCGTTTTGCTCAAGTTCATGTAAAGGCCAATTCTCTTCTTTGATTCATTTAGTTTGTCTAACATTATTTGGAGATCGGTAAGGTTCTCAGCAAACAGGATGATGTTGTTAACAGATCTGGCGTTATTTAATGATTTTCTGTCTTTACTGATTCCTTTGTGTTCCCATTCTGAATTGATGGGAGGACAAAGAGGTCTAAAATCATTCTTTATGCTTGTCCGTCAAGATATACTTCTCCCCTATTATGTCCTTTACGTGAGTTAGTAATTATTCGGCAGCACCCATTCCTTGTTCAAGCTCTCAAATTATTTCCAGATAGCACAGAATACATTTTTGGTCGTTAAAGGTCCATGCTTTTGTTAATGCGACCTTTTCTATGCCAATAGTACAGTGTAACCACAATATATGAATATATTCATTTTACCCTATTTTAAACCACTCTTTTAGTTCGACCCAAGTTCATATGATTAGCAGGAATTATTTAAAAGTGGCCATACAGTAAATAATATATATTAAAAAAAAAAACTTATTTGCTTTATTGATGCCACTGGGAAATGTTTGAATCAGAGATTTTTTTTTCTTGCGCGCCAATATGGTATTGGAAAGGTTTCGACTATTGTAAAGCAATATCAGGGCAAACCAAAATAAGTTGATCAGAATTGCTTGTATAGATACAAGTAATCGATTTCATGAACAACAAATATATGGATTCGATTTTGGAAGACCAATGAGTTGCTTCAATCCAATGCTTACCTACCTCTCCAATATTGTTGTTCTCCAAACCTCAACAAAAAGAAATTATTGTTTATCGATAATATTCCATAGATGGGATAGAGACATAAAGGTTTGTTTGAAATTATAAGGTTTTTGTAAATTGATTAATCGACTTATTTTATTTACTACATCTCTTGAACAAACAGACTTTTTGTATAACATTAGAGAAATCAATACAAGTTTTTTTTAGATTTTGGCAAAGCAAACTTGATATATCTTTATCGTTGAAGATACTTAAAATAAAAATTTATGCAAAACATTTAGGAATACAAAGTTTAGTAAGTAATCTGGGATCAATCACTGGCCGAGTCACACCGATGATTTCTTGAAAATTGTGCTTAATTTTTCCCTGTCAATTAACAGGATTGACTAGGTGCTTGTAAAAAGACCCTTATCTGAAACGAAAATAGTTAATTGGAAAAAAAAGCTTCCAGGTCACCTCTTACCAGACAGCCAGCTATGGGACTCATTTACTTGTTTTTGTAATCAGAATAATTCGGTTGGTTCACTCTACGACCTTGTCCGATTTGAAAAACACAAAAAATGTGAAATTCTAATCAGTGAATATACTCAGGAAAAATCTGAATCTACAAGATAAGTGAGGAAAGCAATTTCATTATTCAGTTTTTAGACTGGAATTTTTTATGTAACAATTGGTTTATACGTGTAGCCCAATGAAAGCATAGATTCACTATGTTGCTCTTTATGTCAATGATACGCACAAACGCTACAATGCTATAATTACCATTCGGAAATTCCAACTGGAGATGCAGTCTCCCAAAGAGTTGAACTAGTTGAAAAGAATATCTTTCAAATGTTCATTTGAATTTTTTAAGGGTGAAACCGAATGTACTATATATAACAGACCATTGACTTCGAATTTGTACTCATTTTATAGCTGCTCTACTAATGGTATTGAGGGCTCCTTTAAAAGTAAGATTTATTTTATATATTGATACATGCACCCACATCAGCTGTAATATCTATTATTGCTCTCAACGGTCTCATGCCGAACTGTCGCTTCTCAACTACACGTATTGGAGGTTAGCCTGTTTGCACTTAATCAGAGTTGATTAACCCGTTTCGAATTCCATTGGATTTTTTATGAATGTGTTTCACAATTTTGTTTTAACATTAAATCACAATATGTAGCATGCTGTGGTAGTGATTTTCCAAAAATAAGTGGAAGGTTTTGAAGGGTGCAACATCGGGTCGTTTGATTTTCCAACTGTTCATCAATGAATTTGTGTTCTTATCACTCGTATCTCTATCTTTGCGAAGTGTACATATTTAGTTTTATCCTGCACTTTTTGGAAATGTATCAAGGGCAGTAACTGTGCCATTATTGTTTTATATAATTGCACCCTTTCCTCAATCCAGGAAAAGATTATAACTGAAGACAAAATCATTTTATCTTTTGAATACTATGAACTATTGTTTCTGAGATATATAAAAAGAGGCATATTCCAAATTTTCCTTTCTTTTACATTTAAAACTTGGAAGGGGAAGACAAGGATTTATATCAACGTTATGGACGTGTAAGAAAAATGAATTTCTGTAGAATTCATGAAAATTGCTCACCCAAACCTTCCAAAGCCTGCGTGGATATGATCTTTCGTAAGCTAGACGAGAACATAAAGAATTGGAATTGACGACATATACCTTAATAACTCCAGATTTACTGACGACACAATCGTCTTGCACTAAAAATCTTCATGATCTCCTTCTATTGTAAGACGAAGTGGATGAGGAAAAAAACCGTTGGCCTCATAATGCTTCAGCAAAACGAATATAATTTACAATACACATGTTGAAGGTAAAGACAGATGGATCAAAATCAAAAATGCAAAGCTGAAGGAAGAATACCACCACATCTACACAGCACGTCAAACCTCAATAATATACCCAAAAGGACAAAAGATCGAGCAGCGAATTGAATTAGGTCAGTAAGTGTTCGGTAAAGCAAGATCGACTTTCAATAACAAGTAAACCACACTAATCCCATAGAAAAGTATTTAAGACTGCAGTGCTCTCCACGTGGAGCAAAAACATAGCACCAAATCGAAATATCCGCTCTCATATCGAAAACAATTCGTGAATCATGCTCAATCTTACATGGAGAATTATACGATAGCATGATATATTACAGAGAAGACAAGAGTCTGAGTTCATACAGGAAGCGTCAGAAAACCCAAATGGCAATGGAATGGATATGTTGTAAGAATGTCAGACAATTACTTAACGTCATGACTCACAGAATCAATCCTCACAGATCATATGCGAAATTGTTGCCGACAGGAAGTAAGGAGGCCTGACTAGTTGAACAAATTTAGGATATACTGACCCGGGGTGGACAGCTTTCAGGTACACTGCAGAATGTCTATGTCGAAAGACGGGCGCAAAGATGATGATGATGATGATGATGATGATGATGATGATGATGATGATGATGATGATGATTGCATCTTTTAGTTAGATTGCTAATTCTAACATATCAAATCAATTAAAAAGTTTCCAGTTATTTTTCCAGTTAACAAGATCGTCCATTGATATGAATCAATATGCCACCCTTCAGCTGAATTGTGCATTTTATCATTATAGGTTAAAGCATTTGGTCTCAACATTTTGATAAGAATGCTCCTCTTTTGAGATATCATTTCAGCCAAGTACCCCCTGACCAGAACAAACCATTTTAGATAGAAAAAATATACAAAAAGGGGTACAAAATAAAACTACACAATCTTTCTTAGGATTATTAAACAATAAACGTTCTACAGCAAACTGCTCAATAATTTTGAATTCATCACTAAAACTCCTTGCAAAGCAATTGTTGTAATCTTTGATTAACTGTAATTGCATGTTGATTTTGCAACGAACTAAGTCTGTTTAATGAGTTGCTCTGGAGATGCAGCAAGATATATGGACCCGTGCTTTGTAAAGGATCTTGTTCATTCACAGTGAAAGGAAAGCAACTACGATGATCGAATCTTCTTCCAAACACAGCATGATTCTTTGTCTTGATCAGTACAAAGGCACTATAGAAGACGTTTCTTGGAACAAACATGTGTTTTTAAAGGGTAATATTCTTTCGGATGATATGCATGACTGATATTATACAGTTATTTTCATTTCCTCTACATCACGTAACCCCTGCAGTACTGGAAAGAACCCCAGGCGTAGTCGTAATTTTGTCATGAAGAATATTAGGTTGATGCAGACGCTTCCAGCATTTTTCTGTCAAAACGTATTATACAAATAATCTATGTAAGAAATACAATACCTAAATCTGTAATTGTTTAAGAATACACGGGGGAATTAACTAACATAGTTTTGTATATTGATAGAAACTAAGGAATATTTAATATAACAGCACAGAATTGATAACAATACGTATATGCATACATAAAACTGTACACAGACACATACACATAGAAAACAAACAGGATATATATATATATATATATATATATATATATATATATATATATATCATTCCTCAACTGTGATAAACTTGCAAAACTCAAATGATATATGGTCTAGATATTTTGCATAAATGTCAGACACCTGCTAGACATAACGACTCGTGACATAGTCGCCCAGATGGTGTGACGATTTGGAAACATTCAAAGTTCTTGCTCAGCAATATCCATAATTGCAATCTGGAGGATCTTTCGGGAGGTCAAAGTTCAACTACAGACACTAAACAGATGATGATGATGATGATGATATATCCAATATTTACCAAATGATCACGACGAAAAATATATATTTGATAATAACGATTGATGCTAACTTTTCTAGTATTTCTCCCCAAAACTGTATTATTTGAATGAATTCTTATCCATCTTACCTTATTCTATTTTCCAGTTATCACAATTATTCCACCAGGCTGTCTATCACCCTACGACATATTTCAGCTGAACCATTTATTCCATTATATCACTTTAATCGAAAAGCTTATAGCATTTCGAGATTATCAAAAAAATTCAGGTCATCGATTCTCAATAATCAAAATATTTTCTTTAGTTTATATCATCGTTATTCCCACTTTTGATCAAATCAAGTGGTCAATTTTATTTGGCTAATGCAAAACCTCCCAACAATTTTACAAAATCCAGTATTTGTATAAACCCATGGCATCAATATATTTTTTTTCGAAATATTTTTCTTGGCTCAGCGCAGATTTTGCGTATGATCTCTGGGAGTCCATGTCATGGGTTGTCTTGCAGTGGTTGTCAGACCATCTTGCAATATGTCAAGGCCATTTGCCATTGGAGTTTTCCCAGTATAACACAGTTTAGCAGTAAAAGGATGAATATTGTTTATTTTGACGTGTATCTTATGCCAACTTTCAACTGAATCGCATATTCCATCATGTGTTGATGTAAAAGGTTTCAGCATTTTTCTGACAAGATCAAAATTTACAATCCTGGCCGAAACGGGGACAACTCTGAACACGAAAATGATTGATTCAACCTTTGTATTGTGAATATAATTAATAAATGCTTGCATGTGTTATCACATTCCTGAATTCGGCTCCGTTGTTGAGAGAGCAATCCAGAAATCAGTGGGAATGAATGTCATTTTTAGTATTTTTGTTAGTCTATCCCATCTCATCACATTGAACCTAACAGGGAAGAGTTTACCCCTACAAATTCAATGAGCATTGTTCTTGTTATAGGTGGGGAGTCAGCATGGATTCGATTGGAGTTTGACGAAATAAAATCATTGCAATTGTAGACGTAAGTTCCAATGCTTTTGATGACCTTACTCAATTTATCAGTTGTATTTTGTAGTCCATCATGAGGAACAATCCGAGTGTAAATTTTAAGATCATTTTAATCTTTCGAAGATGACCTATGGTTTTGCAAATCGACTGATTGTGCAGGCATAGAATGGCAAGCATATTGAATATCTATACACCATCGTGAAGAGGATGCTGACGGTAAAGTAGGCGTCAACCTGTTGAATAATTCAATTTGAAATTGAACAGAAAAAAATGATAAATTATGATATACTGTTGAATTTTGATTTGATGTTGAAAAAAATGAATGTATTCAGTCACGTCTTTTTGTCTTTTGGATGATATCATCGAAAGAATTCGATTGATTTTAATGGAATTTCGCGAGCAGTGATTTAAGAGAGATGTGGTCAAAATGTGGGGCGAATCCAGGGTTCCCTTTCTTGAGAAATGTTTCATGGTTTATTCGTACATTTATGAATTAGCTCCTACGCGTTGATTCAATATCTTCAAAAAGTTTTAATGAATTTCTATGAAGTGAGTAAAACAAATTTCTGGGCGAATCCCTCACGTCAAAATTAAAAACGCAGAGCAGGAGAAAGTACACTACTTCATCTACCTAGGACAACTAATCTCTGAAATTTCGAACGGAAGGTCAAAAAGAGAAGTGAATACAACCAATACATCCTCCAAACATTCACCTATGGAACTGAAACACAGTACCTTCACTATAGATTGACCCCTCCCGAAGGACAAACGTATCATCAGAAAACTCGAGTGATAATGAATTGGCCGTGTATCAAGAATAGCGAACAGCCAAGGAGTATCCCAATTTACAGTCTGAATATCCAGACATGAGATGGTTGGTCGAATTAGACAAGTTCAGAAAGTACTAGCTCTGCGATGCTCACGGTGAAGGCGTCTGTTGAATCTCTGAGAAGGTCTACGTCCAACAACAGGCGCTTAAAGGCTGCTGCTGCTGCTGCTGCTGCTGCTGCTGATGATGATGATGATGATGATGATGATGATGATGATGATGATGATGATGATGATGATGATGATGATGAAAGCACAGCCCCAGAGTATTTCGGCTAACTCTCTCAAGTGTTGCCAATTTAAATTTTTCATATTCAAGTTCACATAGATATAAAGGGTGGAAGTCAAGGTATGTAATTTGTAAAAAAAATGTGAGCAAAGATCTACATCCTAAAACTGTTTTATTTTTTTTTATGTTACATTTTTCGGAAACACTGGATAAAAAAACTTATATCACATTGCACTTTATCTGGCAAATGTAAACATCGTAAAATGAAGGAATAGTCAGTGATGGCTGTCTACACAAACAAACACACAGACACAAAACACAAAACTCTCTTTTCCCCTCCCTCTCTCTGCCAAACACTCACCGATTTATTCAATACTATACAATTACAAGATGTATTTATACCTTTACAGAACTGCTCTGATGGGAAATCCCGGGAACTGAAGATGCAAAAGCGAAAATGATTTGGTATATATATATATATATATAAAGAGAGAGAGAGAGAGAGAGAGAGAGAGAGAGAGAGAAGGGGGGAAAGGAAAAGAAAGAGAGACAGAGAAAATATTGTAATGATCTGCAACAGTCTTCATGATGATTACGAGTGGATTTGCCAAAAAAATTTTTCCCTAAGAAGACCTGGTTTAGAGCTTTACCAAACATTTCCAGGTTTAAATTAAACCCTCTTATTCTAAATTTAAACGGAAAAGGGTGAAAGAATACATTTAATGCACCTGTGGATCGTTATAAAAACTACAGCTGGTCGACGGAACCTAGGATCTAGCTTTGTTGGCGATGGTATAGACTGATGTCTGGTTCTGTTTGTACGGATATAAATAAAAAAGCACTTAAAAGCCGCTTATCGCCAGTGCAATTGTCAGAGAAAAATGAATAAATAGATGTGTGTGTATCATGCAGGGTGGTAACTGTAAAATGTTCCTGGATCTATGTAAAATTCATTTGGCCCATCCTTTAACATGATTTTATGGAAATTCACATAAGATTTTGGGGGCATATAAACATATATATATATATATATATATATATATATATATATATATATATATATATATATATATATATATAGATAGATAGATAGATAGATAGATAGATAGATAGATAGACAGATAGATAGAAAGATCGACAGGTATGATTGACTGTACATACTGCTTTAAACGTATACGATAGCATTCTTGCATTCTCAATATAAAGTACGAAGTGTGTATACCTTTTGAATAGATATTGAAGTGATAACTTGTCACTCAATCATTCTTTAAAGTATTATTCACATGGGTCTCCCGCACCAAATAATCTTTACTTGACCCTGCGTAAGGTCGTGACACTTACTTTGAGAAAGTTTGGTCGAGAAATCCAAAATTTAGTTCGATGTTTTTTTTCCTGTGCACCTGAAGCTATCAGGATAAAAATCGCATCAAACTTGCTCGTAAATTGAAAGAAAAACTTCTGCTTGTCGAAAGAGAAGTAATGCTGGAGGGCTATCAATGACTAATGTTCACTTCAATGAGTACAGATCATAGTAAAAAGCATTGAAAGATGCATATCACTAACGTTTCCGTCAAACAAAACCGGATGTAAATGTAAGTATCATGCTCCAATATGGGATTGCTTCTTCATTTGCCAATGGCAAAACATTTTGCAATACATAACTGGAATTCATAAATTAATATTCCTGAGATAATGTGCGGACAGACAGACGAACAGATAGCCACACAGACATACAGATATGATTGAATTCATATACTTCTTCGACCTATCACTTCAGAGTTTGATAAGTAAATAAAATTGTAACATATACAATGAATAAGTAGCACTTGGAGGGTACATTCTTTTACTCAAAATTTAAAAAAATATTTGATGATAATACGTAAAAGAAATACTCAAATGCCCAGGTGGAGCCAAGATCCCCACTTTGATCAATCCTGGTATGGCTCCCCAAGAATCAGTTGGATATTTTCCCTTATACCTGAAACAGCTTGCACCTGATATGGGAACTACTCCAGATTGATGTGCTGTGAGAGTGATAAGGCTGCAAGGCTGTCGTGGACTGATGCTTGGTTTCATTTATTCAGATCAAATATTGCAGACAGAAACAGGATGGCACGGGTAAAATTGGTACTATAGTGTGGGGAGCGACCTTAGATATAATTTGGATGGGGATAAAAGGTCCTGGTAGACATGAAGAAATAAAATCTACAAACATTGAAAGGCAGACGTTGGATTCGGTTAGACATGAAGAGATTCTCATAATATAATAAATTTTCAGGTGGTGAGGGTCAAAACATATGGTCACACTCACTCATGAACATTCAAATACACATGCGTATTTATAATCTGGAAAGCCTCACCGCTTCACGCAGTGACGATGACGCTGAATACTTTTTTCTTTTCAATAATATCAACATTTGGTGGGGTTAATTTAGTCTGGAAACATTTTTGTTCATAAGTTATAACTAATATCTTACACTCCGAATGATTGGTCCTTGTTTAAAATTTTATTTCATATACGTTATGCAATCCAACAACTGTTGCCCAAAAAAGTTCCGAGTGATCTGTTTCCATTGAATTTTATTAACAGAAATTGGGCTTAGAGTAAAAGTTAAAGTTTCTCCAAAGGACCACCAGTTATTCAACGTGGGACTGTTCCAAGGTAATGAATTAATATATGCTTGTATTTATATAAAGCTGTGTATTACAGATTTAATCATATATGTAATAGCCTTGTTCTTGATAGTAATGCCCATCGTTACTTCTTGATTGCAGACGGTCCCTTTTATCCCCGATTATCAGTAAGTGATACGTGTAACAATGCATTGTGAAAAATCCCACCTTTGAAGTGCACTAGAATTGTCCTGCAGTCGATTGACATTCTGGCAATATGGCTTGTCCATTACCATTTCAGTTTCCTAAAATCATTCAACATATATCTGTGCCCTGTTAACTCCGTAATATACTTTGCTGTTTTGTGATATCTCCATCAGATCGTATCCAAGAGAGCTAAATGAAGGTTGGCTTCAATGATTGATGTCAATATGTAGATGATTTACTTTGATGTGAAATATTGCATGATATGTGAATATTGATCTCTTTGTTGCCTGATGATCTATACAAAGTTCTGAAGGCATTTGAATGGCGCAGTGTCTCTCATTCCGAACCACATGCAAGTATTGGGAATGTCTATGTCTTGGCAAATTGCTCCGATGACTTGAGGACATGTCAGGGCTTTAACTAAATTGTCAATTCCATACATTTTTGCAGATTGTCAGGTCGGAGCAAGAATATCCGTATGATACCACCACATCCTTTCAAACACTGAGTCGCAGATTGGATCATCTTTGATGATAATGATCACCAAGAAATTGCAGAGTACTCTTCTCAGGGTGAATACATCATGATTTACATCCATGGCCCAATCATACCGGAAATTCTAAAATGATACTTAATTTTTTTTTCGCTGATTATCCATCGGAAATAGTAGGATTGAAGAAATCTGCTGGATGCTATCTTTCCTTAGGCACTCTCGTAATGATTATAACGATGATGATGATAGAGATGATTATAGAAAATATCTGATGTCATTTGACCAAGAGCAATTCTTAACACTATCGCAATATCGATTCATGGCACTTTATAACTCATTTCATCTAATTCCCAATTAATATATCTTCATAATCATTGTTTATACTATCAATATTAGTAACTGTAACCGCCGTTGGATTATTATTCTTGTTATTGGTAGTAGTAGTAGTAGTAGTAGTAGTAGTAGTAGTAGTAGTAGTTGTCTCCTTTGAAGTATTATGTTACTAATATTCGTATTTGCCGTAGGTGATATTGTAATCACTGCGACCATTGAAACATACTTATTTCCTTCTCTTTTTCAAAACAATTTTCGTCGATGAAAGATTATCAAATTTATACAAGGGAGCATCTCTCGCTAGGAGCAAGATATCTGTGCGGAATTTGAAGGTCATCAAATATCACGAAGTTCACTTCTAAAGTGTTAGCAATTCTGAAGACAAAAAAGACGAAATAAACAGTCCAGAATTTAAAGATATATTACCTTTTTTTTTCTTGCAGTAAATAATAGTTCTTTTTTTCTTTTAGTATTGGGGTATTCTTGAAGAAATTAAGCCATATAATGGAATATAAAATCATTCGTCAGCAAATAAAAACAGACATGTAACCAGAACCTTGATGTCACTTGAACCATCATTCCCCTGGTATGAAAATGTGCATTTTCATCCAGACAGTGGGTGCCGTATTTGTGAAAAAAAGTTGCACTATATGTTTGTACATATCCAAAAGTGTAGCCAACATCCAAAATCCAAAAATATGTTGATATGAGATATATACGATTGAATGTTTTCCATCTCATGTTATATCATATAATCAATCCTTGTGAATACACGGTCAGTTTAGGAAATGCTCCTTTGGGGAATTCACTTCCTTATCCCAGTGACCCAATAACTTTTCAAACACGTCTGCACAATTCTCTTCTGGAATGGGAATCAGCTGCCAAGTTAGGTTGACCTTAATGTCATCCACGGTCTAAAATCTTTTTGGGAAAAGCCAGAAGCCTTTCAGAGCAACATGAAAGAGGGGAGAATGGACACACCTGGATGATGTGTTGTTTAACTCTGCCACCAAATGAAACTGTACAAGGGACAAGGAAAAATGAAAGGTCAGCTCATTGTGTGTGCAGGAAGAAGAAAGAGATGGAAAGATAAAACGAGCAGAATAGGGTCGATAGCTGGATATATGTATATGATCAGTTTTTCACAGATTCAGTTTTAATGATCAATTTATTCATTCCAAAACAGTGTATGGATGAAAAAATTGATCATTAAAACTGAATCTGTGAAAAACTGAATCTGTGAAAAACTGATCATATACATATATCCAGCTATCGACCCTATTCTGCTCGTTTTATCTTTCCATCTCTTTCTTTTTCCTCTCTATCTTTATCATTATCTCTATCCTTCTTTCCCCTTCTCTGTCTCTCTCTCTCTCTGTCTCTCTGTCTCTCTGTCTCTCTCTCTCTCTCTCTCTCTATATATATATATATATATATATATATATATATATATATATATCATACTGTTTGAAATGTAAAAGTCGTTGTGAAACTAGTTCTTGTATGGTTTACCGAAAGAATCTAAAATTTTGGATGGAAATTTCTGTATCTGGGCCCGTAAGGTTTTGGTATGCAGTTGGTGAGGTATGGTTCAGATACATTACAAACTCAACATCCAAAGTGTTTGTTTTTTTTTATCTTCATTTTATTTTTATTTCATTAGCAGATGGAATCCAGTTATACAAACTCACCAAGTGAATTGAAAGGTGTTTTGAGAGTGCAAAACTCCGCCAAAGTCATATCACTAAATATTGGATGAAATAAGGTGATAAATAGGTAATTAATCAATTGATCAATTCCTAAATCACTTGAACTATGTGTATATTTCATACTTTACATTCTGTTTTATTTTATATAGCTTTTAACCTATGTGTAGAACTGTTCATCAATATTTTCCTATATTGCATTCAAATGTCTGGCAATTCATTTCTATGCAAATTCCCTATATTCAATTGAAATTCATCAACGATTAAGTTTCCACGGAGGAAGGGAATAAAATAATTTTAGAATTCGTATCAGCATCGAGGCACATCGATTCAAGCAGAAATGTCAAGACAAATTAGGCAATAGAGTTCTGGGATTCTCATATAGAAAGAAAAGTCTTTTTTTTCTGGCTAGATGGGATACAACCTTAGATTCTGAAACTCAAAATTTATCACGGATCATAAATCAAGAAACATCAGTTTATAATAAACGAAATCCTTCCAAACTTGAACCACTCCGACCAACAACCTTCAAAATGAAGAATTGCCAGAAGTGTCTGAAAAACTGTAGGCCATCTCCATTCATACCCTGGAATATCATCTTCAAAAGCAGAGATTTTCTAATTCTTGTACAGAAATAATTTTTTTTTGGCGAAAAATTGATAGTTTTTTAATTGAATATTCATAGTGCATATTTCCCCATTTCATTTTTTTTCACTGGCAGAATCTTGATATCCAAACTTTCAATTCCAAAATATGATATATATATATATATATATATATATATATATATATATATATATATATATATATATATATATATATATATATATATATATATATATATCATTCGGAAAAGTCCCTCTCAAAAATGTGCATGACATTCCTCTCTGGAGTGTTACAGAGTAGGTGCTTTCTGAATGTGTCTAGCTCGTCTTGCAATTTTATTTTCTGGTCGTCACAGTTTTGCATGTGAACTCTGGTGATCTATGTAGTGAGTTGTGATGTCGAGCTGTTGTTTAAACTTTTTACAACATGGAAACACCATGGCCCTCTGAGGTTCTGCTAATGATTATGACGATTACCCGGACTTTTATCTTTAATTCTAAAATACTGTGGCTTTTTTTTTGTGATCTGTCCACGTGAAGTTGAACATACTTCTCTTATGTGCATGTTGCATGATTCTGAGTTTGAGGGTCAGTCTCTTGGTAAGACTCCTCGTTTCTGCTCCATTGGGGACTATCAGGAGTGTGTATGGGTCGTATACTATATTTGCGGGGATATAAGATTTTTATGTGCTTGAAAGTGTAGTTCACTATACTGAATGCACTCCATCCTAGTGCACTTCTTCGATTGATTCTTTGTTTCAAAGAAATCAGTTCTTCACTGAACTTTCTTTGAATTTCATTGGAACGCTAGTACATCCTGATCCGTCCCACTTTTACGTATGTGATATTCACACGCAATAGTTCCGAGGACATCATAGAGGAGTTCTTGGTGCCGGCTATGTCTTGAATCGAGACAGATTCTTATCTTTTTTTTCATCGATGCTTTTAGAAATCCCTCAATATCATCCGTGTCAGTTTTGCCAGGGTTTATATATATATCTGAACCTCATGCTCATCTGAGCAAAAGTCACATACACCATTAATTTGGGCTCGATCAAAGTATTTTGGATACATTACCTATCTACTTATGTTATTCGGAAAAAGTAAGTTAAAAATCCCAAGACACAACCTTGTCCATGAACTTGGACACAACTTGTACACTTTTAATGATTCCAGTCTAATTCCATAAGCAGCTAAAAAGAGAGACGGGAGAAAAATTGGGTTGGTTGGTTGGTTGGTCTGATAAAATGGAGGAAGGAAAGAGGGAAAACTATAAGGAGTTTATTTGGAAGGTAGGAAGACTTCCACTTATGAAACTAATCTCTGTATAACATTTAAATGAACGCGTGGACAGTCAATGTAGATTTGAAAATAAAAGAGAGGTAATGTAAATCATCAAATTACTTTTAACAGCCTGGCAAGAGCGGAGCAAGTAGCACTACTTTCTGAAATTTAATCAACCGATAAAGCTGTAACTCATAAAGGTCATACGAGTTTTTTTCTCACTTATTTAGATAGTTTCTGCTAATGGCTTAATTCCCGAGGCTATACCCGTTTTATTCAAATCACGCAATTGCATTGACTCCGTCCGAGAAAAGTTGCATAATTAGATTAAAACGGATATAGCTCCGGGGATGAAGCCATTAGCCAGAACTATTTAAATAGAAAAGGAAAACATTTTTCTTTCCGTCCTCTGGAACCAAAAGAGTTAGGATTTGGCTGTGTGCAGAAATTAGTCATCTTCAAAGGAAACTTCCCAATCAAATGTCTTCGATGATTGCAAAGATGAAAGAAATGGCTGAAAGGTTGTTAGAAACTCGATTCTAAATTGGCAGTTAAGATGGCGAACAAGGAGAAAACGGGAGAAAAGAGAGATCAGGAAGTGGGTTAGAATGAAAGACGGATATTGCAAGTTAGTGATAGAAAGAAACAGAAAGATATCACCGGGATCAAGAAACATCTGTATATAATAATAATTATAAACAGTTTGGGGTTATTTAATATTGTCGAAAATCGATTGGTAAGACGATAGGGACGATGAAAAGAGTGGACTGATAGATCGATGGATGGATATGAATAGACTGTGAGATAAAGCCCCGGAAGTTATTTGGCAGAAATATTTTAATGGAGAGATCAAAGAGTGCCTTATCCACAGTGGTAATTATTTCTTATCTTTTTCTGCATTACTCTACGATGGCAAACGCTGAATTTACAAAGCGATTTTCATTTTTCCTACAGGACCAATTTCCACTTACCAATGATTATGCTATTTCTTTGAAGAACGGGGCTTAATTGCAGGTGTCGTTTTTTGTTTTGTTTTTTCATACTGAACAGAAAAATACTAACAGTGTTTGACTCACTGGTGTAATTAGCATATCCTGTAGATTCGATGTACATAGAAATATACTTTTTTTATGAGAGGAATTGTGCCTCTACCAGCAGTAATGCCCATAGGAGTGGTTAGACTAATTCAAATTAGTACTCGAAGTTGCTCAAACTGTTGATAACATCGACAATGTTTGTTGGATAGTTTTAAGCCAGGGAATACGATCACCAGGAATAAATCTCGAAGAAGGGCAAAATTCGGTATTAACGATGATAGATAATCTATAAAGGAGGCCAGCAATCAATGAACAACAGTTTGAGCACTTTTTGCAGACTTCCTGACTCCAACAGCAGTCACATCACACCATATCTCAAAAGATTGATTAGTAGGGGACATTGTTCATATATGAACTTGATGAAATGCCCAAGGACAGCTATGGGTAAACTGACCGTATTGAGCTATGAGGTTTCACAAGATACTTTAGATACTTCCCCCATCTTTCCAGCGGATATTTCCATTATATATATATATATATATATATATATATATATATATATATATATATATATATATATATATATATATATATTCGATTAATCTCTCCACCCGGCACTATCTCGCACAATGCGCTGCAGAAGAGATAAGCAGTCCGATGAATTACAAAGTATTGGAACTTTAATTTGAGGATACGTTGAATCAAAACTGGTCCCACCTTCCAATAATAGAATACATAATTTATCTGAAATGGGATGAAAAAAGCATAAAGAATCGGAGGAAACGATTTTGTGATTATACAATTAGGCCACTCTTTTGCTTTTACGAGAAGTGAAAAAAATAGTGTTCAGCTTAGAGAGGCAGTGTGTATCCTCTTCATCTCCATCCTACACCCCGATTCTCTGTACCTTCCACGACGTACAACCCCAACAATTCAGTGCAATATACCATCTTCGCCATTTATGAGTTTAGCAACGACCCCAAATGATTCCGAAATATATCAATGTCGTTTGTTGTTGTTTTTTTGTTTTTTTACCTTTATGCCGTATTTGTTCAAAACGAGTTTTATAGAAATATTCCTCTTTCGGGTAGCATATATGCGTGTGTTTCGAACCTAAACAAATATTCCTTTTGTTTTATCCATACAGAGACTGGGAGTTCTTGATGACATTAAATCTCAGATTGACGAAGCTACCAACTATAAACTTCCTTTCAGTGTGTTTTTATCCACGTCTTATACTTTGTTAATGTCTTTGCCAGCATGTAAAACCTTTTTTATTTGCGTTTCATAATTTTTCATTGTAATTGATACTTAACATATTTAGTGTGTGCAGGAGTTTCCTACAATTAACCAGTTTTCAACTGAGCATCCACGGTGTACATTTTCGGGTAACACTTACACTCACGTAAGGTTCTGAACTTTCATCTCACAATTTGCTACACAGTTAAGCGTCGGATGGAATGGTAGAGACTGGAGACTGTTTTTTTATGCTCCACCTGACAAGTGGAGGGCCAAATTAAAACTGACAGGAAGGTAAGGGGACTATTTATTGTCTTGCAACAGAGAAAGAAACAAACTGAAAGATATAGATTCATCAACCTTATAATGGATGCATCTTCCTACCGTCAAATACAGGATCGTTTCTTGAACTAGAAATAAAAGTATCTTTCTTACCTACACAGAAATAAACAAGTGATATTTTTTTCCTATTGTGTATGTTACTTTCTCCCGAAAGGAGTATAAGACTATTCACATCCCATGTTTCAAAACAAGTTTCTTTTAGGCATAGCCATTCTTTATTCTGCTCTATTCTGCTTTATTTTATGAAGGATCTATACCTGTCCATTCAAGCAAAAATTCATTTGTCACAAAAAGTTTTGTCATTGCAATACATCTGATGAAAAACAAGTTTCATTGTTTTGCTTTTTACATTATCTCGTTAGCAAAATTGGAAATTGATTTTGGATTCAGTTGTATCGAACATTGATATATATATATATATATATATATATATATATATATGTATATATATATATATATGTATATATATATATATATATATATATGTATATATATATATATATATATATATATATATATATATATATATTAGTCTTTATTCCATCGTTTTTTGATTGCTCATTTTGAAAATTATTAATTGGATTCTCATTACTTGTAAATCTTGGTCCATGGGTTAATAATTCTGATTGCAGTGATTTCTATAGTTTTTGTCTGCCAGCTACAAACCCTATGCTATTTTCAAAAATCAATCGAAATATTTCAAATGCATTGTAATTTTGAATTTTTTGTTCGCTAATTGCAATTTATTCATCCAAATATGTTCAATTCTTTATCTATTTACATGATTCATGAATAACTAACTGCAACTTGATAATCCTATGGAAACTGCAATGTAAATTCAATTTCTCGGTTTGTTTTTTCATATTTATACATATATAAATTGATATATATATATATATATATATATATATATATATATATATATATATATATATATATCTGCAATTAGTCTTGAATAATGTTTAACAAGCTGATGATGCAGCTAATTACGGCAAATTAGAGTGTTAAATCAGCATTGAGTGCTGAATTAAATTTGTGGCCTTCACAAAATAATTGATTCCCTAAATAACATTTTTGGGAACAAATCACTCAATTCCATCAGGATATTACAAATTGTTTATTTATCATTTTGTAAAATGTTTCGACAAGTAACAATTCTTTCTATCCAAGGATATCTTCTATTCTGTTTGTCACGATCATACAGGCATGTACGCATATCTCTCTCTCTCTCTCTCTCTCTCTCTCTATATATATATATATATATATATATATATATATATATATATATATATGCTTGTGCATGTGTATGCGTTTGAACATGTGTGTGTGTATGTGTGCATTAAATATTAGAAGAGAAGAAGTATCATTGAACACTGAAAGGTTTCAGACAGCTATGCACATTTTAAAAAACTGAGGTATATATGGAAAGTCCTGATATATATATACGAATAATATATCACTTGGCCTAGACAGCATGAATAGAATAAACAGTTAAAGAATGGTAAGAGCAACGTCACGTTTAAGTGTGTACACAATCCGTCATAGGTTCAATCGTTACAGCGGAACTTTTTTGCTTCAGTTGTTCATTCTTTCCACGTACGTTAGTCCTGCTGATAAGTATTTGATTAAACTGAATCCCCCCTTCGTATGATCTGATCAAAAGGGTTAAAATCAGGAAATTCACGCAAAAACGACCAAATTTTATTGCAATCAGCTAAACAAGGGACGAGTCATGCAGAGCCCGTGGTTCTGAACAGTGAACTTCTGGGGAGGGAAGATTTGAATGACTATAATTGACTATGATTTTCTCCACAGTTGGTCGTGTACATTGAAATTGGTATCTGAGAGTACCAGCGGCCCGATTAGTTAAAAAGTTCTAAATGCCAAAATGAATTTTGGAAAGAGTACAATCGTGAGTGAGTTAATTAGAATTTCTCTTAGGACTGCAAAGATTCAATTTCTGTAAACATCATTCATTTTTTCTGAGCGTATCAGTTGCTCATCATATCCAGAAGATGGTCGTCACTGAGGTTAACCGCATGGGGTTCAGCTAGTTGCATTCATGCCATTGTTATGTTTTCTGTCAAATTCTGTTCCGGAGACTGCCCAATCGTATTTCATGACTCTTTCTCTAGAGACATAAGTGGAATGAATAAACGTTTTAAAAATCATCAAGATTATGAAAATAAGTGAATGGCTAGCTCAATGGATATAAACAGACTGAGAGGGATTTTGCAATAGGATGTAAAGGTATTCACAGAATAATGGCAAATTATATCGGGGGTCTTCAAAGGTGTGATAGGGAGATAATGCTCGGGTTCGTTGTGGCCACTGGTCAGTGAGAAGCAAAATCAAAAACTGTCTTCTTGTCGAGGTACCCGCTGAATATGAAGATCTAAATTTGACACAGAAGGAACATTCCCTCTTTCTCTACCACTTACCCAATCACTCACTCATACACGAGCGTACGCGCACACACACACACACACATATGCGTGCTCGTGCGCACGCTTGCGTGCTCGTGCGCAAACACATTTATACTCTATTTCTATCCGTGTAATGTCGATTATGAATATTCTAGTTCTCCCATTTTCCCGGAATACATTTCTGAAAATTATTCAAGGACGGAATCAAAGATTTTGGTTGAGCTGGAATCGCCTCGTTTTATCACATTATTCAGCTAAAATGGCTCCGTGCATTCATATATCCTGATAAAAATGAACATTGTGCCGGTGTCAAGTTGTAATAATCTGACATACAAAGGGCGTACGCCTCTTAGTATGATACGATGAATAACTTCTGGTATTTCCACTAAGTTGAAGTCTTTTTGAAATACTGCAGTGTGGTATCTTATATTCTTCTTCCAAAGTTTTTTGTTGATTCACCAAATCGATACGGTCGATAATGGAAAAGCATTTCCCTGACCAGGCTTGTTTCTGCAGTTGGTTTTCATCCCTTGAAGGTTGGTGATCCCTTGAAAAGTGTGTGGTAGGAGTTGAGTATGCTTATTGGTCTGTAGTTGTTTAGATATTTTCAATTTATCTTTCATATGAAAGCATTATGATTGCAGTGTTCCAGTCTTAGTTAAGAATAATGTTACTGGTTGTGTAATGATAATTTCACTAGCTTTATAGGCTGGTAAATGGTTATCTGGTCTTGCCCCTCTCTTTTTTTAAATTTTGATATGAATGCTTGAGATGACTGCTGTCATGTTTCTCCCTTCGTCTTCTCTTTTAGATTGCTTTGTTTGGCTCAGCTGCCTCGATCTCGTCAAGTTTGGATTCAAACTATAAGGTGAAAAAGATGAGTTTTACAAATTCTGAAACGGTGAACTAGTTGAAAATCATGAAGATCTTTCAGAAACTTGGTAGAAAATTGACGTGGAGAAGCCCCAATCACCAGAAGGTGATAGACCCCAACATCCGTACCACGCCACAGCCACTCGAAAATTATGTGGGGACTAACAATGAGTGTTGGCCTTTGGACAAGGTTGATGAAGTAGATGTCATATCTGCACATGAAAAAAGCCGTGTGAAACATTTT
This sequence comes from Thysanoteuthis rhombus, assembly GCA_963457665.1. NCBI lineage: Eukaryota > Metazoa > Mollusca > Cephalopoda > Oegopsida > Thysanoteuthidae > Thysanoteuthis > Thysanoteuthis major. The sequence continues at coordinate 4,121,645 of OY735214.1, read as the reverse complement.
TCTTAAAGTTTTGAATAAAGATTCTGCGAGTTTCAAAGACCTCATCTAAGTTACCTGTTCAATATTCAGATCACAAAAGCAAAGTTTGAAAGGCATAATTGTCATTGTTGTATACTTCATAGACACAACAAGAAAATGAGATCTATCACCAGGTGACAATTTTTTTTTTGAAGTTGCATAGTGTGATTAATCATTTAACTTTACCTATACCGTAACAGTGCATGGTCATTGATTTGCGGTGTATCACGGATAGTCAGATGAAGTGAATCCCTTCTATCCCTCCCTTACACTTATCACCATCAATGACTAAGGAGCCTAGTCTATCCTGCTATTTACCCATCCCTTGGAGATATTGATTTATGTCTTTCCCTAGGTCATTAGTGTCAAATAAACACAAATTGTATCAACACCAAAACACCTCATTAATAACAGAAATTTCTTTTCAGTTTGAATGAATGAATGTCTGCACTGATTACTAATCGATATTAATTCTAACTTTTGATTGATTGCTCAAGATTCTTTGAATCCTAATGTTTTTGGACTTTTGATCATTTACAAATTAATGTCTAGACTCCTACGAGTTGTAAAAGTTTTAGAATATGTTTTTTTCTGCTATCATCGAATACTAATTCTTGTTGCTCCGGACAAAGTCGATATATATATATATATATATATATATATATACATGTGTGTGTGTCTGTGTGTGTGTGTGTAAATAAATATATATATATATATATAAATTTATTTATTTATTTACGCACACACACACACACACACATATACATATGTGTGTGCGTGTGTGTGTATAAAAAAAAAATATATACATATATATATATATATATATATTTATTTATTTACACACACACACACACACATATATATATATATATATATATGCATATATATATATCGACCTCGAAATATCTCAGGTCATTGCATCAACTCCATATATATATACATATATATATATATATATATATATATATATATATATGGAGTCGATGCAATGATCCAAGATATTTTAAGGTCGATATTAGAGAATACAGGAATGGACATATTTCCAGGATTCTTGCATCACCTCTCCTTTATTTTCCATTTATCTGTTAAGGATAGTAAGTTCAATTCAGAATGTGCCAAAACATCGTGCAGGACCACAAAGACTGGTAAATGAATTTCTAGAAAATCAATCACGCAGCATTTGTGTAATTCAGCACGTAACGTAGGTGGTTCTGTTTTCACTACTTGGGATACTTTCCAAAATGACTTCGTAGGTGTAAACTTTGCACAGGAAAATATCATTCGGTGTACAATCTGTCAATCAGCTTCACAGCACATTTTTAAAAGATAGTGAACGTCAAAGTGAGCAGGAATTTCCAAGTTTGAATTAACCCAGTGTTTGCCAATGTACTCCTATCCATCATGCCCCCGTTCCTCCAAGACGGCGATTAGGACACTGTGCTAGATCCCTGCAATCTTCAGTCCTGATGCAGAGATCCTGCAGTAGCTCAATTCAACACTGCTGAGGATATTTCTTTTTTAATTGTATCGTTCCGGAGAAAGCTGATTGATCTGAAAAAAGATTTGTCCACTGGTTCGTTACCTGGACCCGGGATTTTTTTTCTCCAATGGTATTAATATCACATTCCGTACGTGAGTGATTAATGACCACAGGTGTTGATTTATTTAGGAAATCCAGTGGGATTAAATGAGATTACTTTTAAAGTTTCAAAAGTGTGTGCTTCTTCGTTCATTGGTTTGGTAAAGTGGATCCTCCAAGTGTCGGAGTATATTGAACTTAGTACGAAAATAGAATAAAGACCCGATTGAAATCACCGGACTTATTGGGGAAGATCTAACTCCGTCCTTCCCATCAGATTTCTTATAAATCCTCTCAGCAGAATTGGATTTATGAATTCGAACTTGTCTCTCAGTTTGTTCCGAATAAATTTTGCATGATGTAAGCAAGTATACTTTTGCTCTCTTTCAATTTCTGTAGCCCTCTTCTCTCTCTCTCTTTAACTCTCTCTCTCTCTCTCTGTCTCTTCCTTTTCCTCTTTCCCCCTCTCTCTCTCCCTCTCTCTCTCTCTCTCTCTAGTTTTGTTTAGGGTGTTTTGCTGATATATGTTATTGTATACCTTTTCCATCAATATTGTTCAGTGTATTTCGCAAGATAACAACCCTGCATAAACAAACATGCATTGATTTCTGGGTTTCAATTTCTGTAAAAATAATGGGAAAATAGGAGAGAGCTACGATTGTTCAGCTCTACTCTGCTAAATACCTCATTTAACCTAATAGCATCCGTGGTTTTATTGTGCTTTCTCCCGCCTGATATAGGAAATCATCGATCAGAATCACATATTTAATGGATTGTTTCTTTCATATAGAAAATTGAATTTAATTAAGATAAATGGGAAGTGTGGTATTCTTTTCTCAAAAATCAAGATTTTTTTCGCTTCGAGAATCAAGATTCTCTTTGCTGTTGAATCCATCGAGTATGTATGCCATATTTGGTTGGATGCATCAGACTTTTTTTTTCATCCAAACAACATCCAGATAGAGGTTGAAATTGGATCATTTTTTATGGATGTATTTCAAACAAAAAATCCAGAAAAATACAGAGATTCTTTCAACAAAAAACTTGCCTACGTACATTGAGTAAGCATGCAGAATTGATTGGGCTGCATTCAAGTTCAGGTTGTTTGTAGAGCGTAACTGACAAACAAACAGTTTTCAAATTTAGGATTCAAAGAAAACTACAGAAAAAGAAGACCATCATCATTTAGAAAGGCCTCCTGGATTTTGACAAAGGTTCCTGCAAGCTTCATAAATTACAATCAAATGAATTTTAAAAATAACGGTTTTGCTTTGGATTTTTGAGAGATCTGGAATGAATTCAAGGTTTGTTAAGCGTGTCACGTCTGTTAGTTTATGGTGTGTAAATTTCAATCCAATTAAACCTAAAACATTAATCAGCCTTCGAAAAGAGAAGAAAAAACAAACATATAAACCTGCAGAGAAAGTAGAAAATGAGGGAAGATGGGGAAGAGAAAGAGAACAGAGAGAGAAATAAAAAAAAGGGAAAAGGGGGAAAAAAAAGGAAGGGAAAAAAGAAAGAAGGAATGTGAAGTCGCCAAGACAAATATTCAAACAACCAGTATACATATTATTTGAAACGTGTATCAGCTTTTGACGTTTTTTTTTATCTTTCTGCGCTGTCTTTGCAATCATTAAATATTTGGACAGGGATGCTTTGCATGCAAAAAATAACTTTATTTCACTCTGTGCTTCATTCATTATTCAAACAATGAAAGAAAATGATATCAGACTGAATTTCCCAAAAGATATAAACAAGAGGAAGCAGTATTTGAAAGTATCATTTCTCCAGGTGTCAACAACCTTTTTCTCAGCAAGTACATCAAATAGAAGGAAGTATCATAGGAATTTTTCAAACAACACTTTCATCTGCGATCTAAGGTCTCCTGGGGGACAGGAACCATCCTTCTTGGGTTTTATTACGATTTTGAGTCGTACAGTGTCAAAACATTCTAGATTTTCCAGATCATCACTCCATTTTACTTCCTTCCGGCCTCAATTTGGCCCATGATATACAAGGATCCATGTTGTTAGTCACTTATCCTGAAGTTGATTGATATTCTTGCAATATAGCTTGACTATGATCCTACAAGGCTTTTAATTGCTTCTCAAATATCCCAGACGCTTTCATTTCCTATAATGTTTTTTTTTTCATTATTTTTAGGGGATGTTTTCCCATTTTTTTTAGGCAGGGGTCAAGCAAACTTAGAGTAGTAGCTTGATATTAACCTGTTCTATAATATAGAAATTACTTGGTACTTCCTAAGGATTCTTTACTACAAGTACCATTTTGATTACATCTGTTAAAAAAATGATTGCTTTCTTAGAGCATTGAAAATGGCGTCAATTTTCTTTGATAATAAGGCATGATAAACTCTGAGTGAATAATATTTAAGAAAGCAAATTATTATTTTTCGATTAAATCTGTTGAAAATTGTTATTTTTTAAGTTTTTAAAACGACCATCGGTTACGTTGATTTTTTGACACAAAATCCTTTATACGTACTATGGAATTTAGAGAAGTATTCAAATATATTTTCTAGTGCCATATTTTCAACTCCATATCATAAAGTAGTATTTTTTTTAATGTCAAAATCAGATTAAATCAATAATTATATCAACATTGGTTAAAGGAATTCATTATCAAGTAAAATATGTGCTTTTCGGAAAATATGTCAGACAATGGTAGACTGAGCTGTAAATTGACCCTAATAGAATCACGAGTATACATGTATATGTGTTTATGTATGTAAAATCATTTAAATAGTAAGGGGTTGAACAAAGATTTTGTACCATTACACACAACGATACAGTCATTAAAATTGACGACCAGTAGGGTTTATCAAGAGAAAATAGACACACGGTCTGTTTTCTGCTTTGTTCGGAGTGGAACCTTTTAGTTATGAAGAGATTTTTATATGTTTTGTACGTCTTTTGGATCCCTCAGACATAAATATTCAATCTAATTCTAACGGCAAAATTCGATCAGATGTCTGGTTTTGGCCAACGAAATTTGGAAAAGGGGATCTGGGATGTTTAATTGCTTTTCGGGCAGCGATCGCCCGGTTTGACCGTCAGCTAAAGATGTTTTGGTTCAAGTTGATGTCTTGTAAGTAACGGTAAAGGAAAAGAATAGAGAAGAATAACAAAAATATAATTTCACAAGTCACCTGCAAGTCTTTATAGCTTCAAAATATCAAATAGAACGGATTTTTCATTACCAAAAACACTGGCGTTGATGAATTATTTTCTTTCCTAGATCTAGGCAGGCAAGATGACTTTCCTATCCCATAATATAAGTATTTTTTCTTACATCTTTTTCAACAGAAAACTGCAAATCAAAGACAACTTATTAAAGGATGGCATAGATCTGGATCCGGCCCAGAACCTTTTTCCCTCGTCATTTTTGGATTTTCTCTTTCTCGTTTCTCCAACTCAGCCAGTTGCAGGAATCATGTTTCACCTCGGTTCTTTCTGTAACCGTTTGTTCTTAGCACACCAGAAATCATTTAGACTGGAACTGTTTCAAGTGCACGAGGTACAAATTAATACATCGTGATGGTACTCTGATTTGAAACAACGGATAACGTTACGAAAAAAACGATAGTGTTTCAATATTTATTGTAGGCACTGTATGAAGTTCTTTACTTAGTTTTGCACAGAATAGTCAGAATAGATATATATATTATTGAATGGATCCGGATAGTTGGATAGGTTAGTTGATTGCATTTATTTTAGCCCATTCCATTCTCAGTGATAATAAAGATGAAAACTAAACAAAGAGAACTGGTTTTCAAATGAACAGGAAACTTTAACGAGCTGCTAGTTTGCACCCGAGGTGAATGAGGAATATTGTCGGGTTTTGATTCGACAAAAAGGGGAAGCTCATCCCCAGAAGGGAAGAAGGCGTTCAAAAATAAAATGCAGGATAACATATAACTGACCTCGTATTTCAGGTCGTCCAATCAGAAAATCTTTGATAGGTCGCTGGTATCCATGTTGAACAAAGCTAAAATTAGAAGATAAATGGAGGGAATGAAGCGGTTCCAAAGAGTGGTAAACAGAGTAAAGGAAGGTGAGTGGAATGACATAGAGAAAAAAAGTAGAGAAACAAGAGAGTTGAGTTAGAAAGATGAAAAGAAGGAAAGGTAATGTGATAGGAGGAAGAAAGCTATAGTGATGAATGTGAAGCGACGAAAGAAACGAAAGAAAGGGTGCTATAGAGTGCAAAGACTGAAATGATGATAGAAAGAGCTAACGAGACGACACATAGAAAGGAGAGTAAAAAGAAAGCAAAGAAAGATAAAGAAAAGAGAAAATGAAGGTTACGTCGATTAAAGGAAGGAAATAAAAAAAATGAGAGAAAAAATCTGAGAAGACAACAGACAATAGAGCGAAGGGGCAAAAAAAAAGATGTCTGAAAGCTAAAAGAACAAACACTAAAATTATGAAAGAAAGACGGCTGGAGAAGCGATTCAGTAATCAGCTCAGCTGAAAGCTACCGTCTTGATTTACTAAAGCAGTACACATGCGTTCGGGTTGAATGAGGAAACTAATCCTATTGTTAGAGTAAAATAAGGTTGATTTTTGAAAGTCTTATTCCACATTGCCTCACAAAATGAAACATGGAAGCTTTTTAGTGAATTATCTCAGCAACAAATCATTCAGTGTAATTGAAAAAAAGTTTCTGAATTTTCTGACCAGTTGTCGAAGATTACTGTTCTAGAAAAATTGCTGTAAGTGTCAAACCATTGATGAGAACGAGAAAAATAGACCAACTAAAGTTGTGTTACTTTCGTTGTCTTTGAAGTATCCATTCTGCAAGGTCTTCCTTTGGGATCGCCATTAGTAGCTTCAATGGCATCTCTCTATTCACACTTTATAAGTCCTGTCCATTCTGATGGATTACCAATTTGCATTAACGCCGGGGTTTTCAGATCTTCTAAATGACTTGTTCATTTCAATAGACGCTTAACCAACTCTAAATTTCAGTTGAAGCAGATTGTATCTAATGCAATAATTTTATAGGGAGATGCGTACATTCAAATATCTAAATAAAAGAGGGCAGCAAGTTTTTTTTTTATTGTTGTTAATACGGTGCAACGGAGAAACACATGTCTCATATCGTTCATAAATGATATGTTGTCTATTTAGTCCGAAATGCTATGAGGACCCAAGCATTCTTTCTCAACTATCAACCATTTATGGTATAATTTGTTTTTTGTTGGTTGAATGTATACGTCTCTTTCTCCTCTGATTATTTACAACAGAAAAAAGTGAACAATATTTTCAAAAGCAGGCATAACCAACCGTCCACTTTTAACCGTTTGTTTTTTGTTTTGTTTTCAACTTATTATTACCAAGTTTAAAGAGGTATTCACTTGTATCAGTTTGTCTGTCAATACAATATATGCAAAGGTTTCCAATAAATTTCGATGGTATTTTGTGGAAAGCTTGATCATGGTCAAATCGATAATTGATTATATTTCGTGATGGATGCATGAATATTCCTCCCTTCTTATATACACACACACACACATATATATATATATATATATATATATATATATATATATATATATATATATATGTGTGTGTGTGTGTGTGTGTGTGTATATATAAACTATTTTTTATATTTCTAATTATATACATATATATTTATACATATATATACATATATATATATATATATATATATATATATATATATATATATATATATATATATATATATATATAATGTGTACTTTAGAGAGTGAGACAGACTCGGGAGTGAAGTTTTTGGTGGTAAGGTTTATTAATCCTTATATGTCAATAGTCCATACATGTTTCGGGATTTCTCCCATCATCAGTGGTGTGTGCTGTGTGAGTGTGTATTAAAATGTACCATGTGGAACCAGAGTCCACTGCCAGCGGCTATGCATTGTGGGTAAGTTTTGTTGTTAGGGCTACTAGAGGCCTCCTGCCGAATGTAAGAATGACCAGCAGGTATCAGGACTTTGGTAAAGCAGCAGCAGTTGGTCTTGGGGAGGGCAGAGTGTGTCAAGGTAGGGGGTAGTGTTGTGGAGTTGGATTTTTTGGTATGTTTGGGGTAGTGTAGAAGGAGGGGTGGTGAGGTCAAGGAGCTACGTAGGTATCAACCTTAAAAGTTACAGAAAATGTTTTGGCTATGATTTGGACAGGGGTTATAACAGGCTAAGGTGAAGTTTTTCCTATGGGTCTGGGTGACTTTAAAGCTTCCATGATTGAATGTGTCTTAGATGTGGGTGTGAGGATATTAATGATTGGAGTTGTGTATATTAGGGTTCTGTGTGGTGAGGGTTGTTCAGTTTAGTATTTAATCCATTAGGATATAGGGTTTTAAGTTTGTTGATCCACATGTCTTCGTATTTTTCTAGAACTTTAGTTATGTCAATTGGAGTAGTTTTTTCTATTTTTTCTATGATGCTGAAGCTAGCATCAATGGCAAAGTTGTGGTCAGGTGTGCAGAAGTGTAGTTCTACGGGAAGTGGGCTACGATTATTTTTTGACTTAATCCTGTGTCTATAATTGTTGAATCTAATATCAAATTGCACATTGGACTTGCCTATGTACTGTAACTTACATCTATTGCACTCTAGAAGGTATATAATGTTCTTACTGCAGCAGTTGCTATTGTGATATATATATATATATATATATATATATATATATATATATATATATGTACTTATTTTTACCCAGTTCACGAGATAGTGGCGTTGAGGGTGTTATGTTCTCCTTAAGAGACCTCTAGATTATCTCAAAACCAGTTTTTTTTATTATATATTGCGATTTGATTCGTTTGTTTTTTGTTTTTGTTTTTTATATCTAGTGTTTCCAGTGTTTGTTACATTATATCCTGTCTCTGGGATTGAATGATATAATTATATATCGTCTAAATATCAAATAGATGGACGTAATGAGCATCCATTGTTTGATCCTCACAACGTTTTTGTTGATTTGTGAGATGAACCATATTGTAGCCGATAGTGAGTATAATGGCGTGATGATCAAAGTCAGATTTTAGTCAGATTTCTTGGGTATTGTATTGCTCAATTTTTTTTTGAAAACATTGACTTATCAAGGAAGGTTTGTGTCCCACAATAGACTAAATACATTTTAAGCATCCTCTCGACTTCCACGTAATTTCTCGTGCCAATTTGAGCAAGCTTAAATGAGACATCTTTTCCCAAAAATACTCAGCATCCGCTGGTATTTTTCAATTCCACTTAAAATTCATATTGATAAGTTTCTGAACAAACCATGGGACACAAAAAGAGTGAAACTCATGTGAATTTTTACCTGTGTATATAGAGTAGTCCCTATCCGTCCAACGCAGATCTAAACACACGAGTCATGTATCGTTATTTAGGGGACACAACTCGTATTATACTCTCTTAAAGCTGCACACACATGCGTCATTCAATACATAAATACTCATATACATATTTGGAATTAAAACACACACACTCATACACGCACATGCACTCTCACACACATACACACATATATATATATATATCGTGTACGTTTGGAGATGGATATATACATATATGGTGTATGTTTGGAGATAGATATATACATGCTGAAGCGTTCATATTATACGCACATACTAACTCGAGAGTTGCTCCTTCAAAAATAATCAATATCGTTTAAAAACGCGTAAAATTACCCTTTTATGAATGAGTACAAAAGGCATATGATCTGTTGGAAAATAGCCAATACTACTCAGCCAGATATTCAAGGCCTCTGGAGTAGAGTGTATATTTTGATATGTGGTTCAACCCAGGTGAGGGGTGAGGCTGACTAGAATATAAATAAACAATCTAAACCAAAAAAAAAAAAAAGATGAAAAGGAAGTAGGTTTCTTCTCTCCGGTAATGTTCCAACATTCTGATTCTGTGCACATGCGTATGGTTTCGTTCAAACTGATAGCTAACGGTGTTCCCGATTGATCGGTTGCCAAATTTAATTTTTTAATCCATCAATTAACTGATCCCCGAACATGAAGCCATTTTGCAACCAATTAGTCGATTGCTTAAAGTTCAATATTCAAGAGCTCAAAGTTCAAATGTATGGCGTTCAAAATTCAAGTATTTGAAATTTATTGTTCGAGTATTATGGGTTTAATTTTCATACTTTGGGAGTTTGAACACGAACAGTTCAAAGCAATTTCAGAATTATCTTCATTGTTAGATGGGATATTGTAACCTAATATTCTATTGACTTGACTACGTCACAACCTCTCAGTTCTAGATAGTTTGGTTCAGTAAAAAATTTCCACGAATTCGGCCCTGAAAATACCGAATAAGAATACTGGTTCGAAAACCACTAGTCCAGTGCATAAGAACTAGAGGCATGCATTACGTTTAAAAGGATTGTATTTAATTGTCTCGACCGAATTGAGCACTCTACCATTGTGATGAGTGTCCAGATAGCTGACAGCAAAGACAATTAGTGTCGACATTACTTTCAGTCGTTGAGATCAGGCGGAAAAAAATATCATCAACGACAAATACGTTCCAGGGAGAACACGAAGAAAAGCATATGCAAAAAGGGATAATTATAAACTACAATGAATCTAACACAAAAATGTACTTTTAGCTATGCGATTCGGAGAGATCTAGGGAAGAGAGTTCAAGGAATTTTTCTGACAGAAAAGTAAGAAAAAATCGACAAAAATAAATGTGAGCATTTCGAATAGACTTTTCTTTTAAAAATCTGTTACATGTATTGATTTCTTGCTATTTTTCTCCTCTCATTTTTTGTTTATTATGATATAAATCTAATTTCATGATATAAAATGCATCACTTTCTTTAGATGGACACCAGCTTTCGCACAGTTAGTGCTGGATGATTCCATGTTGCTGTCAAATATCGACTTCTTGTTGACAGTCTGAATCTAATGTAAAAGCAATACATTTCCATGCAGTTCAGTAGGCTTTTGTTTTCCAATGCAGAAGTTAAACATAGAAGCGCTTCACACAACCAATATTTTGCAAGTGATTTTCAACTATTGTGTAGTATATTTTAAGTATGACAAGTTACTGAATTATTACTGATTTCTTGCATGCCTCAGTTGTATTGTATTTTTTTCTGTGTAAAACCAAGTTTTTCTTCCTAACGTTTTTCTAAACAACGTTATCTCATACAAACACATATTTTCAAATTTCGGTCGATTGAAGTTGTCACTCCTAATGTCTCTTAACCATGAAAACAGAATTCATTGGTTAACCTTGGATACGCGTGCGTGCAAGTGTATATGTGTGTTAGTATGTTTCTAAGCAATCATCTTTATCCTGCAGTGAGAGTAAATATCATTATTCTATTATTGTCATAACATGGAGAAAAATCAACGGAACATCAGTTGATCAATCCCTTGGAATTCGAATCCAAAAGATGAAGCAAGTACGACTACGGATGCGAGTCGATCTTCCAGTCACTCCTATTGAGTGTTCATCCCGGTGGATATCAAATCAAATGAGTCGATGTTGATCTCAGACTGCATACAAACAAACTTATGAAATCATTTTTGAGAATAATACTTACACAGAAAGACTTTTATATCTTTATTTTTTTTTCTTCTTGGCCTAGGATTTAACCCTCGATGATGCATTCAATAAAGTTTCCTTGATCTGACAATCGATGGACATCACGACTCACAACATGGATTCCCCGAGACCATATGCGCAACCGAGGCCGGCAAAATATTAGATGGAGAGATGAACTAGACAAGTTCAGGAAGTACTGGCTCCGTGACGCCCATGATAGAGAAGTGTGGCAAATCCTGGGGAAGGTCTATGTCCAACGACGGACGCTAAAAGACTGATGATGATGATGATGATGATGATGATGATCTGAAGCTATGTGCTATTTTACCGAACGTTATTTATTCTTTATGTTGTCGTTGTTTGTATCTGTTAGGATATCAATATGGATATAATCTCATACTGTGGATCGTCATGATACCAACAAAATCAAATTCAAACTGATGAATCCTGAATACCTCCAGCTGTTTATAAAAAACTGATAATCTTGAAAAACATTCTATGTAATACAAACTCTTATCATTATCATTATCTGTCTCTATGCACATATATGGAGAATATGTAGATACTCCATATATACATATATATATATAAAGAGATATCAATCACTTTCATTCTTTGTCCCTTTCTCTCTCTCTCCCTCTCTCTCTCTCTCTCTCTCTCTCTCTATATATATATATATATATATATATATACATATATATATATATATATATATATATATATTTATATATATATATATATATATATATATATATATATCTATATATATATATATATATATATATATATATATATATATATATATATATATATATATATATATATACGTATTAGTATATGATTAAATAGAAATATGAACATGAGAAGGCTGAAATATTTACAGGGACAGACAGACCAAGAACAGCAAAACAGAGACAGACATAGACGGACAAATGCACTCAGAGAAAGACATTGAGAGAGAAAGAGGGAGGGAGCGAGAGAGAAAGAGAGAAGGAGCGAGAAAGAAAGAGAGGGAGATAGAGAGAGAAAGGGGACAGGAAAAGACATATATGTATATAGTGAATATGAAGCCGATAAAAAAAATCCAATATCATATAATATCCTTTACAGGATATATTCAATGAAGCAGTAATAAAAATTGAGGAGCTTTTAAACTAGATGATTTGCCCAGTGGCTCTGACATCAGATCAAAAGAGTCCACAGAGCCTGGATCCAAAATGACCAAAACGATTGGTTTTAGAAAAAAGGTGGAGTGGGTTAACACTTAATGAAGGGAGGTACTCAGAAAACAGCAAACAAATTGCTTACATGTATATGATTTAATGTTCAAATGGTCAGTCCTCTAGCTCCAATGGTGCAATTTGTACACGTGATACACAGAGAGCCAGACAGCCAGAATAACTACATCAACAGTTTCGGTGAAAGTTTCCAATCATGCACACACACACATATCTGTATGCATCCTCATGGACATTTAGATTGATATATATATACATATATATATATATATATATATATATATATATATATATATATATATATATATATATATATATATATATATATATATATATATATATATATGTATATATATATATATGTATATAGTGAGAGAAGGGGACCCTTAAAACTTTAATTGCACTTTGATGTTATTAGTTATAGTCAACAGCTGATGATAGATGAATAAAAACGTTCAAAATCCAATACATTATTACATTTATCGTACTTGTCTCATTTTGATATTTCATAGCACACAATGTGGACAAGGAAGGCCATTAGTCAAGTGCTGACCATAATACCTTGCTACAATAGAATTTGAGTTCTTCATAATCTCTCAATGATCTTTCAAGCCTGCTATTAACTAGTCATAAAATTGTGTTGAAAAACAATGATATTTTCATGCTTGAATAGGAGTAAAAAAAGTCCAACATCCTCTCCCATATGTCTGAAAGCAAGGACGCGAAATTTAGCAGTAATGTTAGAAAATGTGAGTGATTACTGTATGGATCCACGGTGGTCAACGTTGCTAGGTCCTCATGAAGTGATGAACGTTTTAGCAGACTGCAAAACTCAGATAGTATGTAAGCTGAGGACAGTCAGTGTTTTTTCAAACACAGAGCAACGAAACGGGGTACTTCATAAAACGATATGTGTTTTGCTACCCACATATTTTTTCATAGAAATCATATTGGTGCATTTTCATGGCCTCATTAACTTACACACGCAACCTATTGCAATTACATAGTAATTAACAGGTGTTCCCCATAAAAAGCCGTTCACAGTCTGTTGTCAGAGAGAGAGAAGGGGAGGGGGGTACTGCAAGCGTTGAGACATCAGTCTTCACCTTCACCAAAAAATGGAAAATTTACCCCTTCTTTTTTGCACCCCAGCTTACTCCCCTATCTCCTGTCAGCTTCATCACCTTGTACCTTGCAACTTCTATGTTGCATCCCTGACATTATCCATAGGCTACAGAATCCCAAGGTTGGGAAAAGGAAAAATAAATTATAACAACGAGATTTTTTTTACTTTTGTCCCTGCTTCTTCCCCCCCCTCCATTCGTGAGCATGCAAATCATAGGTCCTAAATTTTAGCTGACACATCTCACCTTGATCACTATTTATGCATCAATAGTGGACCACAGGAATGAACACCTATTGTGCAACCATAAATGATAAGGATGAAGAGGGATATATTCGATTAACCTGCTTTTTCATTGATACACTCCATAGGTTATAAGTTTCTTTAAAAAAAGGACGCTTTTATATATTGCAGGCGTATACAAAGGAGAATAATGATGATATCTTATTTTTCAACAGAAATAGAACAGAAAAAAATCATTCTATGAGTATGCTTATTTGTTGCTTCATTTCAATCGTTCAAAATATCTTCACATTATCAAAAAATTGTATTTTTTTGCTTTTGTTTAGTTTCCCTTTTGATTTCAATCAGTAATTCTACAATTTGAGACGCCTCATTTAAATGTGGTTGTCATCTGTTATTTTCAATAACAAGATGTTTCCTCGTTTTCATTAGCAGAATCCTGATTCCAACCGTTTATTCTTTATTACATCCATAGTTATTGGATGAAGTTAATTAAGCACATTTGTTATGCTGCATAGGCGGTAACGTTTCTAGGTATTGAAACGGCATAATCGACTGATGCATTTTCTCTTGGAAATTAGTTTTGATTGTGAATCAACTCATATAATATATATAAATATAATTTTAACACACACTGTACATGCATTATTAATATACTTCAATAGTTTGAAGACCAAAAATGAATTTTTTAAAAAATCGGGCAATGTTGTTTGAGTTCACTTAGCACGATATAGACCAATATCCCTGGGTTTCTCTTATATATACACACACACACACACACACACACACACACACACACACACACACACACATACACAAACACATATACACACACACACATATATATATATATATATATATATATATATATATATATATATATATATATATATATATATGTATATATTTTAGAGAAGAGAGAGAGAGAGATGGATTCCTGTTGAATCTATTGTTGGTAAAGAATGGACTTGGAGAAGTTTTTTTATCTTCTGCGCAATTAGTATTCTCAAAGATGATATCATGAGTGGGGTTGCTTGCAGTCTGAAGATAAAAACAACACAAAGTTAAGAGCAGTTTTAGGGGTAGCCTATGAGAGTAAACTTTGTTCCAAAAATACTTTTTTAATATTAAATAATATCAATATAAAATACACATAAAACTTTTATCTAATGAAAAACTACATGTATGGCGAAAACAATATTAACAAAGAGAGTTGGTGTTCAATCAGCACTGTTTGGGTAGCATGTCAGGTCAACAGTTTTGTTTTAAAATCCCTGAAACAGTTACTCAGTGAACAATTCATGATCAAGCCCGAAGGGAATTTATACATTTTACTTTGATAACAAAATATATGTGGAACAGTGGAACTGGAGAAAATTACATAAATTGCATTGACAGATATTCGGAAATAGATGACTGAAATGACGTCGAAAATATTTTGAAGAATCTTTTTAATGTTCAGTTTTTGAGGCTGTAAAGCTTTGTAGACGATATATATATATATATATATATATATATATATATATATATATATATATATATATATATGTGTGTGTGTGTGTGTGTGTGTGTGTGCGTGTGTGTGTGTGTACGAGATAAATTACACTATAGTTGATGAATGTATATCTTAGCTCAATTCAATGTTTCGCGTTGCATCGGTCTAAACTGGAACTTAATTTGCATATTCCATTTATCAAGTTACTAACCGAAGCAACATATAGCATTGGTATATATTTTAGTATTTTGAACTCCAAAGAAAACTATATAAATATAGCAGTGGCAGCTGCCATTTACAGTCAGTTGTTATTTTGGCTTAACCCTATGATCCACCTTGCGGTTTGTTTTTTTTTGTTTTTTTGTTTTTTTATGTGTGTCATTATGCAATCAATTTTAAATGTGCCCTAATCATCTCATATCTCACCTTTTGCCTGATAACATTTTGCTCATGATCTCAAGAGAGCCATGTTTTGGGTGTCATTGTTCATGACTGATATTCTTATGGCCTGAGCAATGTCGTTCAAATTTGGTAAGGTTAGTATTTGCGTCTAAATGAATACATTTTCTTTTCTGTGCACATGTTGACAACAAGCATTTGCGTACTCGAGTTCACTTGGTTTTTTTCTTCTGTTTGGTGCCCTCACATTATTGACTGTCTTTTCATCCAAGGAAAGCTTGTCTACCTCAGGCTCTTTTTTATAAACGCACTTCCATATTGTCCCGAGGGCGATCTCTTCATTGCGTCAATATTACGGCTGTTCTATTTCTGCAGTCAAACCGCTTGCAGGCATGTTCTCTCGCTTTGGAAATTACAGCAGACGAGGAACATGGAGAAAGATCAAAGTAAAATAAACAAGAATTAAGAGGTAATCAGTAGAAAGGAATAGTTTTGATTGAAAGGTCAGATGCCATTCGTACGATTTTCTTCGATCATGAAATCTCAACTGATCGTAAATCGGATTAAAAACAAAATTGTTTACTCGAAAAAACTCATTAAAGTTACACATGAATGTAACAGTTTAACAAGTTATTTTCGCTGCACTACGATAGATACTCTAATCAGTTGGTTAATTTGTTCACTAAACGGGGAAGACACTCATAATGATAGATGTATAACTTATAGAAACCTGAACAGTAACTATTCTATGGGGTTGCAAATGAGCAAGAATCTATTTCGTTAGGAAACAGTATAATCAGAACTCCAAAGGAAGCTCTAAATAAACCATTCTATAAAAAATCCTGAAACATCACTATAAATATCTTCCCATTTATAACGTATTATAATCAAATTGAAAGAAAAATCATCGCTTGAGTCTCTGAAATCCATCAAATGCTGGATTTTCTAGCTTGATATTCAGTCAATATTAAAACATTAGCATGATCCTATGTCCCCAAAACAATAGATCATTCTTATAAAACAGAATATTTCTTGCGCCTTTTACTAACTTCAAAAGACAAGATTGAAATGGTTTCCTACTAAACTTTGATTACTAATTGGCATTATGATCAGTAAAAATTATTTCTTAGCATGCATTATTGTTTATTTGATGGAAAAAAGTATATTGTTATATGCCTACTTTTGTTTCAAAAGACACTGGAGCAGGTGCCAATGATTGAGCAGCCAGAAAAACATATTTAGTACGTCGCTGGCCGCGTATGGAGCTATCATTATCTTCTGTTGTCTGTCCACTCTCTTGTTTGATAAGATACCAAAGGATGCTGCAGTTGAAAGGTAGGACCCGTGATTCACGTATCAGCTGTTGAGGGATAATGTAGCTATGGCAAAAAAGAAGGAAGTGCCAGTGTTGCAATTTTGTGTTTTGTTTATTTCTACGTTTCTCAACGTTGGGGGTTCCACGGCTGATATATGATGTCTAAAAGATACAACATGGCTGATGATGAGATGAAAGGCAAAAAAAACTTACTGAAAATTGGACAGGGGGGGTGCATGGAGAAGAGTGGAAAAATCCTCCTCCTTTTTGTGAAGGTAATGGCTGCTGTCCCAGCTCATAGCGTACTCTCTTGACCACGTCTTAGAACGACCTGTTTTCGAAAAAGCCGCTTGATTAGTATGTTGATAACATAAGTTATGTGCCCGAATCAATGAAGCCATGAATATATAAAACTGTCATTTCAAGTGACCAACATCATATGAAGACAATAGATACGTTTGATTAGATTCGCAGGTCAGCTAATTGCTTATTCTCTGAAGTTTCCCTCTTTATTGATGTATGTTTGGAACAGCGTTGATTGTTTTTCCGACGACAAAATCACACGACTTTTGCCGTCTGCAAGAACGTTTATCATTCTATTAGGACCAGTCATCGTTGACCAACCTGAAACCATGCAATGCACACACGTATTCTTCGACACCTATCCACTTTTCCCAAGCAGGTATGAATGGATGTTTCCCATATTTTAAGCTTTTTTTCTCATTTACTTGGCCCTTGTCCAATAAGAAGTATCTGCTGAAACAGAAAAAATATCCATCTCTATTGGTATATGATAAACGAGCCAACCACCTAAACAAATAAGTAACCATAGAAATTGTCGGGGGTGGGGTGACTCGAGTTATCTCAATATGGCCGTGTCCATTTCGCAAGATGCCAAATACCGTATAAAATCTATTTTGATTGCATCCTTGTCAATCATGTTTTGTTTTCTTTACTAAATAAACGATGAACAATATTTTTAGTTCGACAATTAAAAATATATATTCTTTTTGCCGTGTCACTTTCTAGTATGTACATTGTTTACCCTGCCAAAATGAAGGTTGAAACTGAATATTGGATATCTTCGGACATCATCTTCTTTCAGAGCAGTATATCCACTCCCTCTTTTTTCCTGGTTTTCTCTCTCTATTTATCTATACATCAATAGGCATTAAAAACTAACACACACAACACACAAACACACACACACACACACACACACACACACACACACATATATATATATATATATATATATATATATATATATATATATATATATATATATATATATATACATATATATGTAATTACGTTTTTGATATTCACTTTAAACAATATCGATCGGCCAAATATATTTTGGACATTGGACAGTGTAGAAATGTCCTACTTGGAACTTGCACTATCTATTTGCTATCTGTATTTCTTAAAACTTCCAAGCATCTTTGATGGAAAAAAGTTCTGGACCAAATAATCATGGACGGATCTCTTGAGATTAGCCACTTTTCACAAGTTAATTGATTTTCTTATATATACGATGTGAACCTAAAATTCTCTTAATTCTCAACAGAAAAGTCTAACATATCTGATGCATCCATCTATTAATGTTGTTGTCTAAAAGAAAAAGTATGACAGTCCTAAGAATATCAGGATTTCTATCTTCATTTGGTTCCCCATATTCGATGCCTTGTGCTCAACTAAACTAAAGTCAGTACATAATCCAAGTTCTGTTAGTATTGATGATTGATAGAGGAATCATTCTTCCATAGAGAGTACAGGGCATTGTATCTCAAAACTAATTGGAAATCGGTTTATTTATAGATATAATGTACGGGAAGCAACTTTGCAAACATTCCCTGATCTGACCAAAATGGCAATCATTCGTTTCCAATCAAATATCTATTCTCTCTAAGAATTTTCTCCGGATAATTGAGAACTGCTTTAGAGTATATGAATAATCAACAACGATATATGGCGAAAAAGCCTAAAATTCGCCTAAAAACTTAATCTTTTCTTTCTTTACACATGACTCGACCAGTCACAAACTATTATCTAAATATTTTGAGTCCTTTTTGAGATACTGTAAGGGCAAATATAATCGAGTACATAAATAAAAAATGATATCTCTTCAATGAAAAAAAGTATTCGGTTCCTTCCAACAAATGTGGCCAATTTTTCTGAAACCCGAGGCCAACCATTCCCGGAAATTTCTTCGGAAGTTTTCTGCTAGGTCACGTGGACAGTCCATATGGAGCAGAGACGGTGGAAAAATAACTTCACTGAGTATATCCTTAGATCTTCCACATTTTAAATGTTTGCTTCGATCTGAAATATATATTTCACATGAACTCAATCTTATATATATAGGGTCAAAAGTTACAGGAGAATTCCCAGGCTGCGTCATCATTCGTTATCTATCGGCAGTGTCCGCAATGAATACATGTCAGCTTCCAAACAATACTGCACCAGTAGGAAATGGTTCAGAATTTGAAGGGTGTAGCACATAACCTATTCAGGACTGAGTTACGGATTTGATGACTGAATTTCATGCAGTAAAATTGCACTTTTGACTTTGCTAAGGAACGTACCAAATAATCTTCTCCATTAACTTCCAATCAACTGTTCCATTCATCGAAATAAATATCTGTTTCTCATTTTGTTCCCCTTTTACTACGTATATATATATATATATATATATATATATATATATATATATATATATATATATATATAACTTTATGCACCCCTAGTCAATAATACCGTCAGTATCTTTCCATCTATCAATATTTTTATCCATGGTCTGGGACGTGTGGACCGAAATAAGCTCATTGACTACGAAGAAAATATCTTATAATATACGAACGACGTGTAAAGTTGTTATAATTACTGATCCCAAATTGATAAATATTTTTAGGGTAAGAAACGTAAATAAACCCTTTTAAAAAAGGGAAATAAGAATATATATCAAAATAATACCCTACATAAAATAACAAACTGAATGTAAGACATACATTATAAATCAAAATTATTGTTGGAAGGAAGAGGCTGTTTGATCGACACTAAAGGGGTGCAATTTCTAGTCAACGGTTTTGAATTTGAAATCCCCCAAATAGTCACATGGAAAACACATTACCAAAATTACGAAGTAAAATCCATGAAGGAATAAAAAGAAAAAAATACTGGGAAAAATTACAGATATTTTAAAATAAGTTGAAGAGAGAGAGAAAGAGGTATTATCTCAGGCGCCTGATGAAGTAAAGGATGACAGTTGAAAGGATGGCAGCTGAAGATACCACGTCCCAATTTAAAAAAAAACAAAAGAAACATAGAATAAGACTTCTGTCACCATCATCTGATTATTGGAATTGGATTTTTTTATATGTTAAAAGTTCATTAATCCCCAGGAGAGAAGTTGTGTCCCGTGGATCACCAAATTTAGGGTTCAAAAGGTTATTTCTGTATTTTCTTATATAATATATGTTGACAAAGAATTCCCATAAGATTCCAGAATCCATCAAAATAAATTACACTCTCACCTTCTCTTGGATATCATTCTTTAGAAACTTACAGCCAAAACAAAGCTAAATCTAATCTACAGAAATTCTTCAAGGCGCCATCTTATGATATTTCATTCAGTTTGTTCATTTTATGAACTGAATGTATCTCACAAAGTTATCAATCAGTACAGAAACGATTTTGAACTAATCCATTATAGCATGTTGGATGATCAGTGATATAATCAGATAATCAAGTACAAAGTTTCCCCTCAACTAGTATCATTTCCAATGTCAAGACAATATTTCATAATAATATGCAATGAATATCGTAATCCCAAATATTTCAAGTGACCAGTCATATCAATGACAAAGTTCAAGGTCACCTTCAGACATGCTAAAGCACCTGTAATGCTCCTGTGTTACCTACGGGGCTTACTTTGTGTTATTTTCTACCAACTATTGACCGATTGAATTGAGGGTCATTCGTTAGAAATGGAAAACTGGAAGTCAACCTATCAAAAGCCAAAATGGAGATCTGCGAAGAGTGAACATCATAATACGAATGATCCAGTACCCTGTTGTAATACTGGAAGGCATTTGGTCGACTCAGGGTTTCCCGGGCAATTAGTGCCTAAATTAGTGCTGCTAGTGGTCTGTACAGCAATTTTAGCCAAGTACACTCTTCTCCAGTGCAGAATTCCTATTTACTTTCTACCTGAGTAAAATAGGACACCATTGTCTATATCAATGGTTTGCCTGAAGTCAGTGTATATAATAATGGCCCATTTATCTTCTTAGACTTGAAAACAATATTGGAATAAGTACTGAAAAAAGGGGCATTTGTCAAATCCAATGTATTTCGGCTGTTAACTTGAGAGGAAGTTGAAAGTTGTCACTTTATAACAGGGTTTCTTAAATAGTAATAAATAGCTGAAGAGGTAGAGGTGATAGTGCCAAAGTTAACCTATGAAAGAACCTAGATGTTCTATTGAAAAGACTTGGTTACCTTTTGGTTACCTACACAAATATACAGAGGAGCAAAATCAAACGAACTGAGCGATTCTTCATTTGCTTTCCACCACAACAAATTAGGTGTCCGAAATCAGTTTGGGAACTCTGTCAAATCTGGGAGTAATAACAGATGATACTCTGACTTTAAACTAATACTACTTGAGAGGGGACTCGTTCAAAGATGTCGGGAGTCAAGCAGAATCCTCACCTCAAACTGAGCACCATGCAACGTGCACGTCTTAAACTCCACGTGAATAGATTAAGGGTAAGCACAATGTGTTAATGAAATATCAGGAGTCTGATATGTAAAATGTATACTCGGATGACAATATGCTGGATATGCTGCAAGAATTTTATACAATCGCTCAACATCACAACTCACGACGTGGATCCTCAGATATGCAAAATTATGGCGTACCGAACGTAAGATCGTGTGACAAACTACATAGATTAAGAATGTACTGGTTCCACAATGCCCATGATACAGAGGTATGACAAATCTGTATATCCGACGATGGACGCTAAAAAGCTGTTGCCGATGATGGAAGGAATTACCACCGACTCCGTCAAAACAATTCATTCTTTCCTTGTTGACGTCTCACCACAATGGCATAGAGATACATTGTAGATGGAGTATTGCCACGTGAGATTTTCTTAAGCTTATGTTTAAATGGTATCTGCAGTAAGATGATCAAGTGCTTTCACAATCACTTTCTCACTTTCATTCTACCCAGGGAAATCTACCACTCATTACTTCCATGTGGATCAGCTCTCCGCTTACTATCTTGGCTGTCGAGTGTAAGACCTATTAAGCTATCTATTCCATCCCCAAGACACAATGTTCCAGTAATCCATAGTTTGATCAAAGCTCCAGAGTTGCTGTCTCTTATCATTATAATCAAAACGTATTCATTTATAATCTGATTTGGACGCAAAAAGTACAACAAATAAATAAAGTAAACATTTTGTTGGCCACAATTTTGAATATGATATCTAGGGATCCACGTTGTTGTTGCCGATAGAGTGTGCAATGACTTGACGACCTAGATGGATATAGAAAGTACAGGCTCTGCGTTGCCTCTGACGGAGAGGTCTGGTGAAGTCTAGGGAAAGTCCAACAACAGACGCTAAGATGATGATGATGATGATGATGATGATGATGATGATTAGTCCTGTTTTCTGAGAAATGTTGAAAAAGGAAAAATTTGATACAGTTAGCTATGTTAAAAATAATCAAATTCTGAATGACCTTAAACAGAATTACATACGTCCAACATCAGATACTTTCAAGATTACAGATGACCAAAAGTCCAGTTGGTTACCTCTCAAGAATAATGATACAAATACCACCATTGAGCTCACGATATACATCTATAGATCATGAATATATACTCGAGCATTTATAAATAATGTAAATTTGTCATCAGATATTGTATACGTGAGCGTATGTGTGTGTGTATTTCTGTTTTGATGTATGTGAGCTTATGTGAGTGCATATGTGCAAGTGAGAGAGAAAGGGGAGGAGTGTGTATGCGAACGCATCAAAATTTGTCGGCAGGATTGTTTGTGTCACGTGTAACATTGGCTTTGGTCGAACCGGATCTTACGGATAAACAAAGCGAAGCTGATTCATTTTCAAATGATTTCTTATTTCAATCTTGGCATTTCCTCCCGCTTCCTTTGCTAACAATTCTTGACTAATTCGCTTTTGTTTATTGTAGTTCCTTCCTCTTTGTTCATTTAGTTGATGTTTCAGATTTGTGTTTTGGGAGTAAAAACAATATGTTGAAATTCCAGGAAAACGGGAGATGGAAGAGAAAAAATTGAGCGAAGAAGGGTCGACATCACAGCTTATATTTCCGGATGTTTACCATAATTATTGTGGACTTCTATTTCTATTTCCTGGACTTGCTTTGACTTCCAGAATAGGTCTTGACATTTCTTTTGTAGTTTGCGTGATGCTCCACTTGATCAATTGTAACGTTTTTCTTCAACTGTACCAAGATACAGTCCGTATTGTTTGACATAAATAATGAATCACCTGTACTCGTTAATCTCCGGAATATGATTCAAATGTTGGGAAAATCTATTATGATTCTCATTTTATATCCCCAATGGTCTTTTATCCTCCTCCTCCTCGTCCCCATCATCATCATCATCATCATCATCATCATCAACAACAACAACTTACAAGTGTTTGATATGATTGGTAGCAATCTGATCCCATTGACTTTTGGTTTCAAGACCTCCTGAATACGTAATTTTAATGTTGAGCGTGTATTAGTGAGACTCTTTATCACAGACTTTGATAGGTTCTTGATGGATACAATCATTTACCTGGAAAGAATTAATGTGATGCAGGTATTGATGAAATGGCTTAACACAGCTTTTTCGCACTAATTACACTGCTTACACGATAATCATTAGCTGCTGAGAAGATTGCTACTCTCTCTTCTAACGTGTGAGGTAGACGTGCTAACTATCATAACACCGTACCGATGGTTTGCCTTTGAAGTAGCAATACATAACTAACCTGCTCTCTTCTCTTGTCCATTTCCAACTCATGTTCTGGTTGTGTCTTTTTGGGGTATTGTTAGTGGAGTATGAACTTGGGTTTAGGCCAACAGTCTTGAAGGTCATTGAAGGTACACGAGCCTTGGATTTAGCCAGTAGTCACAAGATGTCGACTGGGTCCCTGTTGATGGCAAACAAAGGAGCATCTGCCAGTTATGACACACAAATCTTGGATCTGTTCCCATTTTTTGGATACATTTGTTTTGTTGCACTGTTGTTTGGATTTTTCAGTTGGGGGTTGGTCTCCAAGACAGTACCTTGTTGGGTTTGTTAGGACTGATATGGTTCAGAAGTGCCATCAGTTTTTAACACCCAGGGTATATTCTCACAAAGAAGGAGGCCTATGGATGTAAGCAATATCTAAGAGCAGAAAAAGTGTTTGTCCTTCACCATCTACTTAACACAGGGAGTACTAAGCTCTGTCTCTTAGCTAATTGTGTACAACTAGTAAGATCCCAGCTCACCTTTATTTCTTCTGAGTCTAGTTTTTTAAAAAATCCACATATCAGTTAGTAGTAAGGCTGGCTATAATTGCTATTCCAACCTGCAACTTTGTAATCCTCGTTGGAATTCGAAACATCTAGCCAATTCATACACCACAGTACCTTCCAAACAGTCACATGAAGAAGTATTAGTTTTGCGTGAGAGAACTTAATTTCGTCTGGAGGAGCTGAGGAGTAGATTTAATTTCACATAAAAACATCTTGCACACCTACCCTCATAGAGTGCTTACAGGTCAAATGTAAGTCTACAAACGGTGTTTTGAATTGGCAGTGATCATTTCAAAAATCAAAATTATTATTATTATTATGGTTATTATTATTATCATTATTGTTATCATCATTATTATTATTATCATTATTATTACTATTATTAAAATTATCATTATTTACAAGAGAGGAAAGAAATTTGAAGAGCCTGATCAGTAGTCAGACTTGTTGCAAACATTTGATTTGAAATCAAACTTAGAGTCTAAACTAATGCGGATGGGTATTTTTTTTTCTCTCTTTGCAGTGCATTGCGTAATGGAGTTACGATAAGACCCTCATTTTGGTAGGAAAAAAAGAATATTGGGATTTTTTGCTTCAGCTTTTCACGAAAATGAATCAACCGATAAACTTGATTATTTAGTGTTTATCTATTTATTTAGTTTTCGATTCCTGTTCAACTTACGATCGATTGATCTTTGGTCAATGGAACAAAGGAAATTTTCCAGAGTCTATTCTTGTTTTTGTCCTTTATCCATGATTAAAATCCCATCAAAGCTTACATTGGGTGCAACAGATCAAGAACAGGGGTGGATAAAGGGGGGCCGGATCCAAAATTACATCCAATCAATTGGAAAAAAAAGTATCGTTACGGTTACAGGCAGTAGTAACGAAATTAGTTATCCTAGTTCAATTTTCAATCGTGTTAGCTTCTGTTAACTCGAGCTCTCTAGGAATGTGTGAATATAGTTTCTTCCCACCAACTTTGAGTTAATATCAGAGCAATTTAAGCGTTTTATTTCCAAAAATAAGTCAACCTATGGAGGAGATTACTCTAGGGGAACCAAAAAAAAACCGCAGGCTTAGAAGCTGCCATAGTTTGTCAAATACTTGAATTAAAGAGAACATTTTGACGAGTTTATCAGCTTAACATTAAAACCACTGAGCAACAATTGTAGTCCTAATCTTTGCAAGGGTTTCACGGGAAGGAATTCTTTCTTGAATAATCTACAACCTGAAAGAGCATTGGGCGAAGATGCATAATTTGGAAACCGTATCACTGTAATAGGGCTTTCTGGTGGGGCTAGAAAAGTATGTATTGTTCAAATTGGCAATAGAAGTCATCATTTTTGGTTCGATCTCTGATAATTCAAGAAATAATTTTGCGTATTTTACATCAATAGTATCAAATGTAGTTCTATTGTTATCATTATAAATAGATGAGCCAATCATTGTCATTCCTATCATTATTATTCCAAGAAGTTATCTCGTTGCAACTTTAATATTTTTTTTACATGTGTGTGTGTTATTGGGTGGTCCAGGACGTGCATATATATATATATATATATATATATATATATATGTATATATATATATATATATATATATATATATATATATATATATATAATATATATATATATATATATATATATATATATATATATATATATATATATGTGTGTGTGTGTGTTTTTTGATAATGGATGAATAATCTAACAGAATGATTACATATCCTGTAATACTGTAATGAAACTGTATGCAGCTGATATTGTACATCAATTATTTATCATTCATTCTGTTAATTCAATATACGAAATGATATATTGGTGTAATCATTGTGGAAGATAATCATATATATATATATATATATATATATATATATATATATATATACATATATATATATATATATATATACATATATATATATATATATATATATATATACATATATATATATATATATATATATATATATCACTGAACACATCTAGACATAATAGTATATATTGACTCATTCAATATTTCTAATTTATATTAATGCAAAATCTGATAAACACAAAATGTAAGTAGAGATATGTATGTTTTTTTTACGATTATGTTCTGCCCTTTGTCTCTGGACGGGAAATAACCCGTCTGCGATGTACTGGTTTAGAAAATTGAGAAAAACATTCATTAGAATGAATACGAGCGTAAATAAAAGAAAGCATAAATAGTGACTATTGCTTTGGGCTGGATCCATGATTTTCCGACGCACAGGTTTGAATGAAAGTGCTACTTAAGAGTTTGGTATGTTTTAAATATGTCGGATAATTTGATGTAGTATAGAATCCGCTTCGACATTTGCGTGCAGTCTACTTTTTGTTTTGGTGCAGAGAGAAGTTTAGTTTTTGTGAATCATCGCATTGCTAAGGTCTCCCATGTCTTTCACTGTCTACATTTGGCTCGTTGCTATTTGGTTTCTTCTCAAGAAAACGTGATGGGCAACAGATAGCTATCCTGACTAAAAGAATTCTCCAACTGTTTTTGAAAGTGGAAAGGATGCAAGTATAAAAGCAAGACATCAAATCGAAAACAGCCAAGGCACCGTTGGTGTAAGTATGGTAAATTATATAAGCGGTAATTCCTCTGATCTATAGATTGAAGGATATATTGACATATCCATTGACGTTGATATGATCCAGTGGCTGTTTCAAAATATTCGAATCGTCGGGAAAAGGTGTTGATTTTCAGCTCTAAGCCATTGCCATTTTCATGGAATCAGGAAGCGAAGGTAATCAAAAAAACAAACCATGATGGTTGAATTGAATGCAATTATAGAGTGGAAGGATGAAAGGGTTTGCAATGTGTCTATGAATATAAATGAGGCTATACGCTGCCAAGATATAATCATCTGCAAGACGTGTCCATTCATTTGGAATCCAAAAACAGAACCCTGTCTAACTGGATCAGCATTTGTCACGCGATATCTCTCACATATAACAAGTTATACGTGCATAAGAGTGGTCAAAGGTTATATCAGACCAAAGAAAGTTGACGTTTCATTTACAAAATCCATGGATATGTTCTGTAGTTGTACGTCGAAGGTTGAACGAACGTAACAGCTCAGTGTTTATTAATGTGATATAACGCTATGCATCAAGCCAATAGTGATAATTGTAAATCTGTAATTTCTTACAGAATCATACAACGGGCAATTTTACTCATTCTTAATCACATTGAGTTGAAATATCACTATCCAAGTCAATTTCCAAGTGCTTAAAAATTTGAATGAAATGAGAACTATTTCCCATCTAATACATAAGTAATTGGAAAATGACATCTGTTTCTCTTGAAATAAAATTGTGTTGGGTGCTTAAATTTCCTCGCGTCATTATTGGAACCACCAGCCCTCTCACAAGCATTTGAAGGTTCTGCTTCATTTCTGCCGTTACTGGCCGTGGTAACGAGTTATGGCCCTTGACATTTCTCACGTGAATCTCCATCAATGTTGATTTGATGTTTGTATTTGAGTTCACTACATTTGGAAGATACTTTTTATCTCCAAGTTTTCCATTTTAACAATAGCATTATCAATTCATAGAGATATTGGCTTGTTTTTCCTCCCGATATAAGAGATTGTATCCGTCTAATTAACCATGTTTCGATCAAGTGGAGGATTTTAACTAAATACTAAGCTAAAAAATGTCTGTTGCTCACGAATAAAATTGAACGGGGTCCTAGAGCATCCAACTACGTTTGATGTTATGGCAAAGTAAGGTAACTCATACATTGTAAGCTTATGCAATGCTCTTCAATAGGAATAGAGCAGTCTGGTTGATGAGGAATTTCTGCCTTACTGACCATCAACATCCGTAGTCCAGAGGTAGGGTATCGGCCTGTGGGTCTGAAGTGAAGGTTTCAATTCTGCTTCGTGGTAGTGGATGGGATAATGGAAAGTCTATAGCCATACTGAAGGGTTATAATACATGGGAACTGCTGTCTGTGGATGACACAATTATATATATATGTATTATTGTGTCATCCACAGACAGCTGTTTCAATGTGTTACATCTTTTCAGCGTGGCTATAGCCTTTCCGTTATCCCATCCGGTACCGTGAGGCAGGATTGAAACCTTCACTTTAGCCCCTATATCCTTCCTCTGGGCAACGGAACTCAATGGTCAGTAAGGCTGAATTTAAATGATATATCTATTTACACAGGAATTCCTCATATAATTTCACCCTTGGCAAATTTGATTATTTTCAAGGCCTTTCACTCACTGGCTTTGCTGTCAACCATTAGACTTATGTGTAAAGCCTCTCCATAATGAAAAGTATAAAGTAGATCATTTTGAATACAACATTCCATTAATTGGAAAGCTCTCAGATTTTTCCGAATGGATTCTAATCTAGTTGAATGAAAAATAGTTTGGCTTTTTTCCTCTGTATCTTTGTCTTCCATTATCATCATCATCATCAGTCTTTTATCACCTGTTGTTGGATATGACTATGTATCTGATAAACACTGACAGCTTCTGAAAATGACTAACCCTGGCTGACATCCAATTTATAAAATAAAAGCTACAAACGTGATTATATTCAAGTTTCGTTGGTGACTACTGTCGATAATTATTATTTTTTGGTCATTTTATACAACTGTTTTCAAACGCTTGATCAAACCACGAACGCAACACGATTCCAGTCAGGTAGATCAGTGAACAGAACAATTTTGAACTAGGACCAACTGAAACAATTTATAATGTAAAAAACAATTTATTGAGATACAACGATTGATAATACTTTTTGAGGATGATTATTTTTTTTTTCAAATTTCTTTTATAATTCATTTGATACTTATAGTCTGCCTTTACGAACTATAGTTCATCAGCTCAATTTCTATAGCCATTAATTAAGCTCTACATTACCGCTGCCAATGAAATTCCTGACGTAAATGTATTCAGTCACGTCTTTTCCTCCCGTCTGTCAGTCTCTTTATGAACACGATATCTCGGAAAAACTTTATGAATTTCAAATGATTTGTGTGAAAATTGGTTTGAGGAAGACTTGATGAAATTTTGGAGGTTCTTGAAATCGGTTTCGATTCAGATATTTTATAGCATTTGTTCGTACATTTATATTCATGTTAGTTAGAATGGTTTGAAACATAGTCGCCATTCAATCGCCTTTTTTGATGATCATCAATTCATTTCTTTCTTGACGAACCAATGTAAAAAAAAAAAAGACATTGTTTTTCCAATTGCAAGTTTCTTAGATAAACGATGGGAACATCTTTTGAATGGAATACTTCTCCGATTTTCACCGATAGAACTAACTCCTCTGGGCTTATTCATTTTGTCTTAAATTAGAAATGATCCAAATAAAACTTTTTTTTTATCCTATGCTCCTTAGTAAAGAACATAGGTATTTAGTGGGGACTCGAAAACAAGTCCCCATTATTGTTGGACTGATGTGTCGAAGTGGAGATAACTGAGAAGGGTGGATATCATGCGTTCAATGTTTATGTCAAATAAAGACTACAAAATCAAATCCAAGCTGTCTCTCACGTTAAGCACCCTTGGTGCTCATCTTGAAGGTACCGGTCTATATATGCAACAGATCAAGAAATTTTACGTTTGCTCATCGCTCTGAAAACAAAAGGAAGGAATCGGGAGGAATTTTGTTCATCTAAACGTTTGCAATGTCGGCTTGATTAATACCTGGAATGATAACAAACTGTGTGTCTTTCGCATTACAAATTGAAAATTGATAATGACAGAAATCCAAATATGATAAATACTTTTTGTTATTAATAAAGCTGAAAAGAAGAGTACTTTTGTTTGACTGAACAGGGATCAATAAACCTCAGAGGAAACGAGATAACTTTTTTTTTCCTTTATCACATTCGACTGATGGTGTTTTATTCCATTGGGTGTGATTTATTGAATTATCAGCTGTGGAAACACATTTTCAATATTAGATCCAAATGAGTTTCCTCGATTCCCGATGAATATATATTTATGGGATAGTTCCATCTGCTGCTAAATAGAATAGTTGAGGTTTCTGCGAAAGATTAAGTGCCAGCAGGTATTCTCATGATATTCAATATCAGGTAGATTGTTTCTTTATTTACAATGACTACATTACATCTTTCGGATGGATTATTCATTCAAATTTTCAATCCATACAACATCTTCCTGCTGAATTTCTCAGTCCATTGAAGTATGTCAATGCAAAATTTTAAAGGTTCTTGACAAAATGTTCCATTCATATGAAATCATAGCATCATTTATTAGTGACCCATGAATTCCCATTGCTTTCACGCTGACACACTTGTTCAGCTGAACTGTGTATTCTCTCATAAGTGAACAATTCCGATTTCGATTTGATTAATTGAAAGTCGATGGTGAGAGCATTCCATTCCATGTTTGTTAACTGCTGCTGCAGCCAAACAATGAAGGGAAGACACAAAACTCAAATCTAGATTCAAAATCGTGCAAATATCTTTTTCGACTGACTGCAAAAACATCGATAGTGTTTGTTTGAAAACAAAGGAGAATCCTCACTCACAGAGATCGACAGCGCACGTGAGAGAGAGAAAGCTTGTCTAGGTAAAGGGAGAGAGACTGAGAGCTCAATTAGTCTTTCTACTGCCAATGGTCAGGGGTCAGCAGCCCGTAACCCACCCTACCATTTTTCCGGTCTGATATGCTACTCTGGTGACCAACCTACGGTCCCCTATTTGTGAGCAAGGGTTTTTTTCTATTGATACTTTTCTTTTTTAACTAAATTGACTTACGCTTTCCTTTTTCATGGTACTTGAAACAAATGATGATCTACTCTTTTTTCTTTCA
Organism: Thysanoteuthis rhombus; assembly: GCA_963457665.1. Taxonomy (NCBI): domain Eukaryota; kingdom Metazoa; phylum Mollusca; class Cephalopoda; order Oegopsida; family Thysanoteuthidae; genus Thysanoteuthis; species Thysanoteuthis major. The sequence continues at coordinate 4,090,258 of OY735214.1, read as the reverse complement.
TTTTCTTCCTGCTGTCTTTGTCTGTCGCGCCATTAAACTTTCTATCTTTCTTAATGCAGCCATTAGAATCTTTATACGTTCCTTTTAATCGTCCTTTCTTTTACTTTCCTTTTTTTAATGTCTTCTCAATCAAGTGACTTTGTTTGTAGTGGTTCCAAGCAAATGAGCTTCATTTTGTCAACAAATTTACTTATGTCGTCTTTTTGGCGTCTGAAAAGGGTTACTCCGTAACTTATCTCATTTTTGACGAAATATCAAAGTATACTTCACGCGCAGCAATGCAAAATTGATCTTCAACAAGAAACTCATTGAAAAAAAAATTAAGATCAAAATAACGTATATTCTATTGAAGAGTCCCCATTGGCCTTCATAATTCAATAAATTTATTCGCTGACTTTTGATTTTTGAATCTACTGACAGCATTGACTGAACGGGGAGCGTTATATGGAACTGAGAAAAAAAAAGTTCGAAGATGACAAGTTCGGAGAACACACTGCATCTTATTATAATTCATATAAGTTCACTTGACATCTGTCAACTTCTAAACAATTTTCTTTGCACATTTGTCAGATGAGAAATATCAGTCTAAGTTTATTTGAATAAACGATCTACTTTTCTTAGCTCTTCTCAACTCATCTTCAATAGAATAATAATTCAGAAAAAAACAAATTCAATTAGATATTTATTTTTCATATTAAACTAACTTTGAACCCAGACTTCTGCAAAACCGTGGATAAATCAATGAATTTAATTGCATATATTTTTCATGGTGTTGTCTTATCTCAGAGACACAATTTTTCTTCCGTTGTTTCAGAGTTCAAAGTATGATTCTCATTCTACATCTTTTTGAAAACTGTATTCTCAGTTGGAAAAACAGAAACAACCGTTGTCTCTTGTCATTTGTTTCCAAAAAAGATAAAATACTTTCATTCAGACGACAAACAATTTCTTTTCAATTTGTTTGAAAGACAGGGAATATTTATTTCCATATTCATCAACTTCTATTTCCGCAGCAATGCTAGAGATCTAACGTTACGACCGGATTTCCTAACAATTGAAAGCAACAATCCGTGTCTACAGTCTTGTATAAATGAGCACACACACAAGCATATATATGTTTATATATATATATATATATATATATATATATATACATATATATATATATATATATATATATATATATATATATATATATATATATATGTATATATATATATAAGTATATATATACATACATATATATATATATATATATATATATATATATATTTATTTATTTATATGTATGTATGTATACATATGTATATAAAGTGAATGTTTCTGTATGCATACGTACCGTAATTGCTTACAAGTATTTGAACAAATATATTTTGTGTCTATGACTTGATTTTAAGCGCTACCGGAAGTTTATGCTAGGGAGTAAACATTGCAATCAGCACAGCATGACAAGCATTTAATCACTTTTTTGTTTTGAATGCTGTATTTGTGGAGAGACGCTTAAAATTAAAGATTTTGAACGATTTAGCTGGATTATTTTTTATTTCTATTGTATTGGATATTTTACTCAGATCAAATAAAAGATACAGAGAGAAAATTAACAAACATTGCTATTAGGAAAGGTCGCTACATTGGTTCATCGAATACCCTTAAACTAGACCAATATAGAGGATACAGTCATGAGCTTCGAACGTGTGATCCCACAGATATATCTTAAAAACCTGATGACTGATACGTTTAGAGCTGTTGCGTGGGTACATGGACAACCAGCTTATTACGAAGCTGGTGATCATGATGTTTGGGCATATCATTGTACATCCCCAAAATAAATAAATAAATAACAAAAAGAATGCTAATGAAAACGAATTCATTTAGAACAATTTTTTTTTAAATGACAGCTTCCAGCTTCCCAGCCATCGCCTTGAATACAAGTTTTTTTTTTCACCTGATAGGTGTGTATACAGACTGGAAGGGTCTATCCAACAATACTCTGATTTGATTCATTTTTTTTAGGTGCAAATACGATGGGACATTTGTTTATTGGAACTGTTTCTATTTCGTGATAAGATAACAAATGCATTTAATGTTGAGGCCAGAAACACATACAGAACTTCATGAAACACAAATGCATACGAATTCTTCCCAAGCCGACCCCCTCAATTATATATATATATATATATGTATATATATATATATATATATATATATATATATATATATACATATATATATATATATATATATATATATATATATATATATATATATATATATATATATATATATGAGGGAATAAGATATATACATATATATATATATATATATATATATATATATATATATATATATATATATATGAGGGAATAAGATATATATATATATATATATATATATATGAGGGAATAAGATATATATATACATATATACGGGAATAATATATATATGAGGGAATAAGATATTTATATATATGTATATATAAGGGAATAAGATATATATATATATATATATATATATATATATATATATATATATATATATATATATATATATACACACATATATATATATATTTGTATATATATATATATATATATATATATGAGGGAATAAGATATATATATATATATATATATATATATATATATATATATATATATATATATATATATATATGAGGGAATAAGGATGTATGTATACAGGGAGTGGTCGGAAGGAATGACTTTAGCTGTATATGTGAACGAACCCAATGTTTGCTGAGGAAATTTTAAAAAATAGAAGATTGAAACAAAACCTACGTTATTCAAATTTCAGTCCGTTCACCTGACGTGACTTCTACATCCAAATCGTTCTCACATTTCAGGGAATAAAAGGTCAATATATATTTGGAACTTAACCCGACGCATTTTGAGGGATCGTTCGAACACTATGCTAGGGATCAACATCTGTGTTCTTTGTTTAAAATATCTGGCTATTCAATATTGAAGAGTAGCCAACGTAGAGATAAAAGCATCTCAGGATTAATTCAAAAGGATATCATTACAAATCTTATACATTCATTCCAGTTTTTCAGTCAGTTTACAAAATCAGTCTGCGTGATTTTCATCCAACCAAATTCCTGTTCCGAATCAATTTAGAAGACTGAAGAGGCTACTTGATTTTGCTGGATCATAGTATTGTATATATGATTGGATCCTGAACTGAGGGTCATTTGAATACGATTAGGCGTCAGGCCGGTGGTAGAGTTTCTTCAGTTAATGATTTCCTTCGGAGATTGTTTTATTAGAGGGTAACCTAATAGATATCGAAGAAAATTTCAAACATTTATCAACAATAAATACGCACCTATGATATCGCCAGTCCTTAGGGGCAATGATTTAGTCAGCTGAAACCTGGGAGTGACCAGGGTGAAGCGCATGAAAATCTTACCGTACCCAGTCGACAGAATCTCCCTTTTGGCCTCTCTGATATACAAAGGAAATAGGAGTGCGATACATTCGGGCATTAACTGGTGAATATATTTCTAAACAGATGAAAAGTAAGTTAAAACCAATATTGTTCTTTTGTTGCTTGTTCAGAGATTATATAAGGTAATACAGCAAAAAACATTGGTGTTAAGACAACTTCCCGCTCAGAAATCGGCATCGGGTAATTGTCCCAAGTAATATGCCGTCTGACGATAAAATAGCAAGTTGAAGTTTGTGGGAATGATTTTGTTGGTCATGATCCCATCAACGGAGGCAATCATACTGGAAGCATTTGCTTAGATACTGAACAAGTTGAAAATACCCAACATGTATGTGCGTTGCATACAGAGACGCAGAGAGATTGAGGGTAGGTAGTGAATGGTTGAGACGGAATGAAGTCACCAGGGCTAAAGTTGTGAGCATATGCGACAACTGCTGAGGATTTGTATTCCCATTCCCAAATGGATGATATTAAAGTTTGAATATTTTATCTCCAATCTATACTCATTTTATTATGCATATTTTAAACAAACAAAGTAGCAAACGTTCAAATTACCAGAATTTAACAAAAATGAGTTTTTTTTTTAATGAATATTTTAGAATACGATTTATAAATATGTTTCCACAAATGACAACGATCTAATTTCTGGTGTTGATTCTCATCATCTTTAACCCTGTCTACCTATACTTCGGAAATTGGCTTTTTTAAGCAAAAAAACCACAACAACTGAAACTCTGTGGTTAAAAAACAGTTGATATTCAGGAAAGTTGAAAGATAGAAGCCTTCGAATTGAGAAGTGTTGGAAGTAAGAATAAATTTCAAAGGAAAATTATTTAGAAGATGGAATAGTTGAGATAAATAAAAAAAACGTTTGAAAACAAGGACAGATGAAAATATTAGGAAACGAAAAAAAGGATCAAAAAGTTAATGTTTTTCTCCTTACAAAGAATGATTAATTTCCATCATCTTTGGCAATCGATAGATGTCATCTTCCCGTTAATTGGATGATTGATAGATGTCATCTTTCCGCTGATTGGTTGACGGATGACTTTGCTTGAAAAACAATCAGAATGATGGATCTGGAAAACTTCAAGCAAAGATTTCCATCTCTTGCTAATTTGTTAGAAGTAATTGAAGAAATGTCATCATTTGCCCAAAATGATGCAGGAGACTTTTTTTTTTTTGAAACTAAGGAAGTACGCATGGTGTAGTGTTTAATGATGCAGTCTATAAAATCATCGAGATGATTTCAATACCTTGCTAAGGGAATGCGAGTCCACTTTGTGTTATTGCTTTTAAAAGAGGTATCATTTATGAATTGCCCTCCAAGCTATTGATATATTATATAGTAGATCAGCCTCTAGCCCTGGGAAAGCTACCAGTCTAGGAAAATTACACCAACAAGGTTCCAGAGCTTTGTCAAGACGATTGAATCTCAACTTTTTCGTCCCTCTAGCACTTCGAGTAACTAGGTTGATGCCACTATATATATATATATATATATATATATATATATATATATATATATATATGAATGTATATATATATATATATATATATATATATATATATATATATATATATATATATATATATATATATATATATATATATTCAGTTGCATTAGTAAGTCGTCTACAGATATGGAAGTATTGACAGTTATATCTATTACAATGGTGATACTTCGATAGCACTATTTGGAAAGATAATGTATGGAAAGGGCCGGACTACATGGTGAGTCGAGCTGACTGCTGTAATTATCCGTCCGTAATTCGGATAATCATATATATTGA